>SNQN01006638.1:16239-27834 GCA_008642245.1 Bassia scoparia | reverse complement strand
GTCTTTTCCATGTCTTCTTCGACCATTTTGACTTGGTTGTACCGTGCTTACCCATGCATGAATGAGAGCAAGGCATGATCTGTTGTGTTGTCTACGAGAACGTCTATGTGTGGTAAAGGGAAGTCGTCTTTCGGACTTGRTTTGTTTAAGTCACGAAAATCTACACACATTCGAACCTGTCCATCTTTCTTAGGTTTCAAAACCACATTTGCTATCCATTGAGGGTAATTAACGACCTTAATGAAGCCTACATTGTGTTGCTTTATGTCTTCCTGCCAAATGTTAAGGGCAACATCTGATTTTTTCGCGACGGAGCTTTTGTTTGATAGGCTTAGCCCCTTTTATGAAAGGAATTCTCTGCTGTGCGATGTCTGGATCAATCCCTGACATGTCTTCATAGGACCAAGCAAAATCATCCCGGAACTCTTTCAGTGTTGCAACCAGTTCATCCCTTTCTTGCGGACTCAGGGTCAGACCACTCTGTATCTCCCTCAGCGTGTCGTGGTCGGAGATGCCTACCTTTTTCTATTTGCTCGATGACGGAAGTTTTCTTTTCGTGCTCTTCCATTGCCTTTGTTAACTCATTGTGGTTTTGTTTGTTTTCGAGTTGTGAATTAAAGTAATCATAAGAAAGAAAAAAGGAGAAAGAAGAAAGGAGCATGTGATTAAACTTTGAAGAAAGTACAGATAAGTTTGCCTCTGAAGAGACTTGATTGACAAGGGAAAGGGGGATACTAGGCTCCTTAACAGACTCAGGAGGACACTCCCTAGGACTAGCTATCCTAGCTTTTATGACACTAGACTTAGATTCAGAATCCTCGAGCATTGGTCCTTCGCTCATGGTGCACTTGATGACCTTGCCTCTTGGAGTAGTGATCTTCAAGGTTTTGCGCCAACCATGAACCAAGCCTTCGACTAGTGTGATGAGAGTGGTGGGATCGAATGCTTCCTTAGTCATTGCCATGAAAACCTCTTGTTCAATTGGAGGGGTGATTTCTTGGCCAAARAGGAGTCCGAAACCTTGTGCTTCGAGGCCATCTAGGGCAAATGCCTTGCTTGTGAGGACAGGATCCCTGTCTATGGATTTGCAGTTGTTGAAAATCTCAACTCCTGGATACTTATTGCCATCCATTCCTGTGAAGTGCTTCGGGAATTCNACGTTGATTGCGGAGCTATTGTCAACTAACGTCATAGGCACATGTAGATTCTTGCAAATGACATTAACGTAGAGAGCTTTGGTATGCTCGCTACCTTCCCTTGGGAGATCATCTTCTGAAAAGGTAATGGAGGGAACGTAAGAGTCCCGCATGACTAATCCCACCATTGCTTCGGGAGTAGTGTCATTAAGAACATTCATTCGAGTCACTGCATGAAGAAGAGCATCAGGATGACTTTTGGAAGCCACTATGAGTTGCCATATGTTCACATCTGCCTTTATCTTCGTCAACTGTTTGATGATTAGATTCTCTTCTTGTGGAGGAGGTGGCAGATGTGGTGTGACCTGAGCACTTGGCTGGTCGGTGGAAGTGTTGAGTCGACCCGACCTAATGAGAACCTGAACCTCCTCAGACTTAAGGYAAGGTGTTGGGCCATAGAGGGCTTCAAYAACTGCGTTCTCTTCCTGAAAGGTAGTGGTGAAAGCATTTTGAACATCCRCYTTTATGTAAACGTTTTCATCATCGCTATCACATYTGCCATTGACGTGATGGAAGAGATGTGGTATGACTAATCGAGGAAACGGCTGTCTCATTGGTACAATGAGAGTGGTAGGATCGAAAGAATCCTTGTCTTCTTRTATCACGAACACCTGGGCATGTTGTTTGGGGCCTTTGAGAAATGAATCCAATCGCCTTGTGGTGCTCAAGGGCTTGGGAATAGGGCATGCCTATCCTAGTGAATTTGCGCTTGTTGCGAATTACAGGTGCCTTCACTATAGTCTTGCTTTTAACAGAATCATCGATCCTCTTCATTGCTTTGTTCACGTGAGAATTGATGACCTCTACCATATTGATCGTTGGCTTTGGTTCAGTGTCATTCTCGCTAAATGATTCTTGCAAATTGTTGTCTAAAGAAGTTACTTCTTCTTTGGACAGAACCCGATCTAAATAGTACTTAAGGATGTCATGGATCACGTCCTCAAGAATTTCGAGGACCTAGAAGTTGGACTTCTCTAGCTGAGCGACTCGGGAAGCCAATGAGTTGAGTGTCTCATTCAAATCAGCTAAAGTCAAGTCCATTCGAGTGTCTTCACTATCCATTAGTGCAATGGTGTTGATTGACGGAGTGCTGTTTGAAAACCGTAGAACAAACCTTGTGTCTATAAGCTCAAACCGTTGGTGCCTACCCTTTTGCACATGGACCAAAAGTGAAGTTCCATGTCGAATCAACCTGTGATTCAATGCATGTCTTAGGGGTGATCATTCCCTTGCCTATTGACTGAATCAAAAATGTAAAAAACTGCATGAACGTCGGAAATTCGACTTTCGCCTTTTATTTTCATTTTCACCTTTTTTTGTCACTATTTTTTTTCTTTTTTGCATTTTTTTTTAAAAAAAAGGCGAACTTCGAAGGTTCGACGTCCGTTTACAATTAAATGACTTAACAAAGACGTAACGCCTAATGATTCTAATTTACAACCACTTCGACATTACGACGCCTAAGGAATGATCACCTTGCTATATAAGGACCGTTACATGACTCAATGACTTGTTTGTTATTTATGCAAATCTAGGGTCCTTAGCATAAAAGCACGTAGCATGTTGTCATGCTAGCATGAACCCTATATGCAAAAAAAAAACAAAAGTCCAGCCACCTAGATTCAGTTGCCACGTTATCGAACAGGTCAGTTTGGGTATCCAAGAGGGTCCCATGACAATGCTCAGAACAATCCTTAACACATCCAACCCGCTGTGATGATCAAAGGAAGTCTAAACCATTACGACTTTGTAGTGCACGCAACCGCACGTACGTCATGGTGGGGATGGGCATCAAGCTTAAGAATTAGTTACATAGGTAGTGCACTAGTGCCAAAATTAAGCGAGCCCGCCTTGTTTTGTCTCAAGTGTAGAACACACTTATATGAGAAGTGATGCCTTGAAAACTAAAAATTAGTGCTAACGACCTAAGTTCCGTGTAATGCAGGATGCCGAAAACACAACGTCGTCTTAAGGACGCTGAAATCGCATAACAGTTCGAGTATTGCCCACATTCCACTAAAGGCAATAGCTTTAGTGAACTCCCCAATGAAGCCGCCAAAAAACTATACGGGTGCCGGGGCGTCACCAGGTCGGACTGGGTCCGATCCCATTGCTCCGGGGGATACAATTTAAGGGCGGCTCCGTTTGTTTGCTAGAATTCAATTCTTGCTCTTGCATATTGTGAGTATGCCTGGAGTTGTATGTTTACACTCGAAATAAGTAAAGAAAGTCGCCACCGCACTTCTTTTGGGTAGCTGCGGAACCCGTTTTAAGCCTTGCCTATAGATGCATAAAGCAAGGCAAAGGACTCCATGTCTGGTAGTGCACCAAAGGTCTGGATTAGGGGACCAGGGTAAGGGTGAAGTAATGCACAGCACCCCCCTGTTTCTAGCGGCCTTTACTCAGTTATTGCGAGTTCATTGTCCGAAAGACAATAACAAACAGTTTTCTGTTTTAAACCCTAAGCATGCAAAATTAATAGGCGGGTTATTTAACAGAATACTATGCATATAGTGCCTAGTTTGTTGACGCATGTGTTGTTAATACTGTATTCGAGGAGCCTAATGCCGATTGTCCATAGTTATCTTATTAGGCGTGAAACACGAAATTTGCAGGTCTTTGTTAAAGCATGTTATAGTTTTGACACAAGCATGCAAGCACTCGTACGAGGAATTTAAAGTTCTTCCTTAAGGTTGCTTTTAATTTGAATCGTCAAATCGTTTGTTAATTAGCATTACATGCAAATTACATAGAAAGTCGAATTTCTAAACAACCATGCAAATGGGGGCTTAGAATTTAGACGTTGGCCTCAAACCTACCTTATAACACGATGTCGAAGACCAAGGATGTAGCTTCAGACCCTTAGGAACCCTTGTTAAACCTTTAGTACCCTTGAAAACCTCCTAGATCTATTGCAAAAGAACCTTTGAATATGCTTTTATGTGTTTGAATTGTGTTTGAATATGTTTGAGTGTTTGTGAGAGACAATGAGAGAGAGAAAGAGTTGGAAGAGTGAGAAAGAGAAGCCAAGCATTCGTCCAAAGATCGTGAAATGAATAGAGAGGCTCCCTATTCATAGGCAAGGGGCGAAATTGGCAAAAATAGGCAATTTTTGGGCGTAATTGCACCCAGTATTGCCTTGGATTTCGACCGATTTTCCTTGCCTCAAATAGTGTGATTGCGATGAAATAATATCGTAATATAATCATATGCGATTTTATATGATAACGGTCTAATATTATTGCGATTGCGGCGGATATTATTGCGATATTCGAGATTGCTTTACCTCGAATAGCGAGATTGTAATGAAATAATATCGTAATATAATCGTATAAAATATATACGTGATTTTATACGATTATAGTTGATATTATTGCGATTATGGCTGATATTATCATGATACTTGAGATATTTGGCTTCAGGAAGCGTGTCTCGAGGCGAAATATCCCGAGATGGCCCGCTTTGCTCGATTTTGTGTTTTTGCCTAAGAAATTCATAAATATTAAACCATAAACCGAAAAATTATGGAAAAAATATGTAAACATTCCTTGTGAAAAATAGTGTCTTGTGCTAAAATTTCGTGAATTTTGGAATTGTTTTCATAATTTAATTAATTATTGCAAAATTAATTAAATTGTTGAGAATTTCGAAAATTGCTAAAAATGCTTAGAAAAATTCCGAATAATTCTAAAAAAATGTTCAAAAATAAGTTAAAATTATTTGAAAATTAAAACTTATTTTTTAAGGTGTTAAATACCTGGAAGAGGTGTCGGGTGCAAGGGAATCTGCCTTTTTTAGGCTCTGTCAGGGTCCTAGCTCTCTCGATTTGACTTGTGTGTTGCGAGGGGTGTCTTATCATTGGCCGTTTTGGGCTAGGGACAAATGTATGTATCTACAGCGGTGAAATCCTCTTTCTACCCTTGCATAAGGATCTTGAGATCTCGGAATGAGGTTTAGGTTAGAATGTTACCTATATATCGCGTCATGAATGCACAATCGATGCTTTCCCAAGTAACCGTTTGTTTTTCAAGAATCCAGAAGAATCATTTCTTGCATATTGGTTCCAAAGAGAGGGAAAAGATTATTGGAAAAAGGGTAGGGTCGATTCCTTTGAGTGACATGGTGGTCTTGAATCACTTGAGATGGAATCGGGGTCCTTAGTTGGATTGAACTTGGGTATGTCTTCGGCTGAAAATGTCTTGGGTAGTTTGGAAGAAAGGTTGGGATCAAGTGTAGTCGGATCCTCGTGAAAGGTGGGGTGAATGGATTTCTGGATCGTGTTTTTCTACTAGCTTAGCCAAGGAAGAGCTCAAGGTTCGTTCCATGTCATTGATTTTAGTTTGAAGTGCATGTATGGAGTTGGTTAGCTCTTGAACTTAGTCGTCTAGTTTTTGGGTTTGTTCTTTAATAGAGTCCATTTTGTGATGTTAAGGTGAGGAGCTTGGTGGTGTTAGAAGTTAGGAAAGATTGGATTGGTCTTGGAGGTATGGATTAGGCTTAGAAGGATGGATTGGTCTTGGAAGGACGAATTGGGCTTAGGGCTCCAACAGATAGTTTTTAGGGGTGAGTAAGGGCTATGTTGACAACTTCACATGTTTTAGAAAGAAATAGACCCTTACTGAATTTCCTTTGTCCTTAGAAAATGCAGATCAAATGCATGCATGTCCTAATTTCATGGTCATCTTTCCTAGAATGCATGTATGATGAATGAATAGTGTTCTTCCTTTTTTGTTTTTTTTCGGGAAGAGCACCAATTGACATGAGAATGTATGATAAGCAACTGCGATTGGGACTATGTGATGTAAACAAAAAGATGACCATGGACTATATGAAAGTGACTGTGAATGTTGGTCAAGAATGATGACTGAGGCCCATACATATACAACATGACTGCAAGTCGACTATGGTCGGTTTGGGCTAAATCAAAGAGTGTACCATGCCTAAAACGACTAAAAGTACAGCTTGATCCAGATTTCACCACTAACATTAGCGATGTATGGCCAAGTTACCTTTTATGTACACGCATCAAGTAACACATGCACACGCGGAAATATGATCAATTAACCACATGCACCATAGTGGTTTTCCCCCTTAAGGTGATCTCAAGCATAAAACATACCCATATGAGACCATGGATCGTAAGGCGTGACCCTATTCAAAGGGCCACATGCAATATGCACAATTCAATGAAAAAGATCGATGAAATTACGAGACTTAGCTTTCAAGTCTGTCCACTTCACCTAACAATCATGATCCCTAGTGAAGTTGCCATTCTGTAGGTGTGTGCCCTTATTGGGCCTTTTCCTACGTCGATTTCGTTCGTGGGCCTGAGCCACGAATCCCGCGCGTGAGTGCGTTGAGGTACTGATATCGAGTGGGGAATCGCCACCGTGCCTATACAGATTAATCACGGACGCCCGAAACATTGGTGCCAATTTAATAACCCCCCTATCTGATCCATTAACCAAGTCGTGGGTTTGGGGACATGGTATGGAAAGAATCTTTGATTTGATCTGCTTGTATGTAGCGGCCTCTACTTGGTCTCATTGTAATTCCATTCGATCAAATCCATTGAATACACCACAACTTAGCAATTTATCCATAGGAAACACTCTAGCCTTAGCAATCTATTAAAAGAGTGAGTTTCTATTATGCAAATATCACTACCTATCCTAATTGTTGTGATCACTTCAAATTAAATCAAATTCATCAGGTGCTTGAAATCCGTTTATCCATGATTAATCTTAACTTAATGTGTTTAAACATTTTTCGGTCATGTTTAAGCAATCGAAAAGTGTTTCATGCATAAACAATGTCAAAATACATGTGAGATGATGATTAGTATGCAATAATAGAAAACTCAAATATATGAATCAAACATACCTTGCTTCGCTATCAATCGCAAAAGTAAACAAAGGTTAGTGTATTAAAACTTTGCTTCCAATTGAATTGCTTATCACAACAAAAGAGATTGTTAGCATTGACAATTAAGATTAAACAGTTGCAATAAAGCAAAAAACGATTGAAAACGAATGAATTTACATGATTGAAATTCAAGAGCGAAAGTATATGATTAATCAAAATTATTTTTAAAAAAAATGTTAAGAGAAAGTTTGATTGAAAAGCCTCAGAATTTGTACCTAGATTCGCAAATAAATGATTCTGAAAGTTGCTACGAATTTGAGAACTTTGGATGTGTTGAGTGATTTGTCTTTTTGTGAGTAATTTGTGTGTGAGAGATTTTTGAGAGCTTTGAATTGCACTTCGTATGTTGATTTTTCGTTGATGTTCGATTAAGCATCGAGAGCATGTATTTATAGGCGTATGGGAAAAAATAGGCAAAATACGAAATCAAGTATACGGAGATAATTGTATATACGGTCATCACAATAGTATAAAGTGCCACATCAACGATCCATGATTAATTTTTGTTTTATCTATCTTTTCATTCGAGAATTAATATCTGTGTTTTTGCATCTAATTGACATCAGAATTAACCTTTATCCACTTTTCGATAAACTTGGCGCACAAGATTAATTTAAAATATTTCGGATAATTCCCGAATTTTTGAATTCATTTAATTTAAAAAATCATTTTATAAAACTTGTAAAAATCATAGAAAATCAAAGAAAACTTAGAAAAATAATCTAAAAATATAGGCAATCTCAGAAAAAAGGAGAAGAACAAAATGAAAAGTACTTAAGGAAAATAAATACTTTCCGCTTATTATTGTGCTCTCAGTGTATGATTTCAAACTCAACTTTAATTCGACTTGTGCAAATGGATGTGGTATATGGATTTTGTCGCAACTTCCGGAATCAAATCTATTTTGAGATATCGCACTGTTCCTCATTGGCTATTTTATTTAGGAAGACATTTTTAGGTGTCTACAGAAGCCCCCACATTGGCTAAGTCTGGAGAGAAGCTTGTTCTCGTAAGACAGATGTTCTGCGATCTCAAGTACGTTATCCTTTTCGTCGGTAGTTGCAAAACAACGGTCAGTTTTACCTGTTACCGCGCCCATGTAGTTGTATTTCCTCGAAAGCGCCTGGATCCTTGGGAGATCTTTCTCCTTTACTTTTCAGGAGAAGAGATGTTGTAAATTCATGAATTCCTTCGTAAGTGCCTCGTTCCTTAAGAAGCTTTTCCTACGGCTGACCTTGGCTTTTTGGGAAAAGTGATGCAAATGATGTATGAATCTCCTTCGGTTAGTATAAACCTCCGGATGTCTACCTTCGGCTAGTATAAGCCTAGGGGCACCGTTACTGTGTGTGAATCTCCTTTGGTAAGTATAAACCTCCAAATGTCTCCCTTCGGCTAGTATAATCCCAGGAGTGTCAATGATGTGTGTGAATCTCCTTCGGTTAGTATAAACCTCTAGATGTCCTCCTTCGGCTAGTATAAGCCTAGGGGCGCCAATGATGTTTGTGAATCCTTCGGTAAGTATAAACCTCTAGATATCTCCCTTCGGCAACTATAAGTCTAGGGGCGCCAATGATATGTGTGAATCTCCTTCGGTAATTATAAACCTTGGGAGAGCTCCCTTCAATATGCATAAACTTTGGGGAAAATGTGTGTATGTATGTCCTTCAGAAACGCCTCATTCCTCGAGAAGCCTTCCTTACGACTGCCCACACTAAAGCCAAGCATAGTTTCTCTAGGGTAGAGTATCGTTCCTCGTATGGAAGGAACTTCTTGCTGAGGTAGTAGATAGCGTTTTCCTTGCCTTTTATTTCTTGAGCGAGCATTACTAGCGGCGGTGCTTGTTGCTGTAAGATAGAGCCGTAATAGATGCCCAAGGCGAGAAGGAGCTAACACAGGAGGATTGGTGAAGTGCTCCTTGATCCTGTCGAAAGCTCGTTGGCAACTAACATCCCATTTCTTGGGTGCGCCTTTCTTCGGTTTCTTGAATATGGGTTCACAAACCATTGTGAGCTTGGATATGAACCTACTGATGTACTGGAGTTGACCCAAGAACCCTCGGATCTCCTTTTTATTTTGTGGTGGCCTAAGTGACATGATTTCTTTGATCTTTGTTGGATCGATTTCGATGCCTTGAGAGCTGATGATAAAACCTAGGAGCTTGCCTGAAGTGACTCCGAATGCTCACTTTTCCAGATTGAGACGCATGTTGAATTGTTGGAGTCTCTGGAAGGAATTCCTTAGTGCAAGGGTATATCCTTCACAGTATTTTGACTTGACGATTGTATCGTCGGCATAGACCTCCACTTCTTTGTGTATCATGTCAAGAAGTAGAGTAGTGACAGCTTGTTGGTATGTGGCGCCTACATTTTTTAGACCAAAAGGCATCACAATGTAGCAATATAGCCCCCACAGGGTGGTGAAGGTTCTCTTTTCCATGTCTTCTTCGGCCATTTTGACTTGATTATACCCCGCATACCCATCCATGAATGAGAGCAAGGCATGATCTGTTATGTTGTCTACAAGAACGTCTATGTGTGGTAGAAGGAACTCGTCCTTCGGACTTGCTTTTTTTAAGTCGCGAAAGTCTACACACATTCGAACTTGTCCATCTTTCTTGGGTACTGGAACCCCATTTGCTATCCATTGAGGGTAATTGACGACCTTAATGAAGCCTACATTGTGTTATTTGATGACATCCTACCTAATGTTAAGGGCAACATCTGATTTCATGCGACGGAGCTTTTGCTTGACTGGCTTAGCCCCCCTCTATGAGCTTAATTCTGTGGTGTGCGATGTCTGGATCAATTCCTGGCATGTCTTCATAGGACCAAGCAAAAACATCCCGAAAATCTTTCATTGTTGCAACAAGTTCATCCCTTTCTTGTGGACTCAGTGTCAGACCAATTTGTATCTCCTGCGGCGTGTCGTTGTCGGAGATGTCTACCTTTTCTATTTGCTCGATGACGAAAGTTTTCTTTTCGTGCTCTTCCATTGCCTTTTAACTCATTGTTGTTTTGTTTGTTTTCAAGTTGTGAATTAAAGCAATCATGAGAAGGAAAAGAGGAGTAAGCAGAGAGGAGCATATTATTAAACTCTGAAGAAAGTACAGATAAGTTTGTCTCCGAAGAGACTTGATTGACAAGGGAAAGGGGGATACAAGCTCCTTAATAGACTGAAGAGGACACTCCCTAGGACTAGCTATCCTAGCTTCTACGACACTAGACTCAGACTCAGTCTCAGATTCAGAATCCTCGAGCATTTGTCCTTCGCTCATGGTGCACTTGATGACCTTGCCTCCTGGAATATTTACTCTCACGGTTTTGCGATAACCATGAACCAAGCCTTCGACTGGTGTCATGAGTGTAGTGGGGTCATATGCTTCCTTGGTCATTGCCATGAAAACCTCTTGTTCAGTTGGAGGGGTGATTTCWTGGCCAAARAGGAGTCCCAGGCCTTGTGCTTCGAGGCCATTGAGGGCAGATACCTTGCTTGTGGGGACAAGATCCCCATCTACAAAGTTGCAGGTGCTAAAAATCTCAAGTCCTGGATACTTATTGCCATCCATTCCTGTGAAGTGCTCCGMMAATTCATAGTATGGAAACTCATCCCCTTCTTTTATGAACTATCCATTAAGAATGAGTGGATATGGTTGTCTCCTTAGTGCAATGAGAGCGGTAGGATCGAAGGAATCCTCGTTGTCTTCTATCGGATACCTGGGCATGTTATTTGGGGCCATTAAGGAGACTGCCACTGTCTATCAAGTCTTGGATTGCCTCCTTTAATGTATGGCATTCTTCGGTGTCATGGCCATGTCCTCTGTGGAYCTTGCAAAACTTGTTTATGCTCCATTTAGGAGGACTTTTCTCCAAAGGAGGATTAAGAGTAGAGCCTTTTGGAAAAATGAAGCCAATTGCCTTGAGGTGCTCGAGGGCTTGGGCATAGGGCATGCCTATCCTAGTGTATTGCGCTTGTTGCGAATTAAAGGTGCCTTCACCATAGTCTTGCTTTTAAGAGAATCATCGATCCTCTTCATTGCATTGTTCATGTGGGAAGTGATGACCTCCACCATATTGGTTGTTGGCTTTGGTTCAGTGTCATTCTCGCCAACTGATTTTTGCAAACTGTTGTCAAAAGAAGCCATTTCTCCTTTGGATAGAACCTGGTCTACATAGTGCTTAAGGATGCCATGGATCACTTCCTCAAGAATTTCGAGGACCTGGGCATTGGATTTCTCTAGGTGAGTGACTCGGGAAGCCAATGAATTGAGGGTCTCATTAAAATCAGCTAAAGTCAAGTCCATTCGAGTGTCTTCAATGTCCATTAGTGCAATGGTGTTGATTGACGGAGTGCTTCTAGAGAACCGTGGAACGAACCCTGTGTCTACGAGCTAAAACCGTTGGTGCCTACCCTGTTTGCACATGGACCAAAAGTTAAGTTCCATGTCGAACCAACATGTGATGCAATGCATGTCTTA
>SNQN01006637.1:10536-30202 GCA_008642245.1 Bassia scoparia | reverse complement strand
GAAGATTAGGTAACATTTCTGTTTCCAGAAAGACAACATCTGTGGATGAACCAAAAATGAGGCGTACTTAAGTTGGTCCCAACAAAAATTATTCATACCATGTACTAATGTAATGTATATGAGGATAACCATTCTCAAAATTAAGAGTACTTAGGCAATAAAAAATTCACTAAAAATCACTAAATGAGTTACAACGTACAATATGTTGCACTTTTCTAATCATGAACACTCACTATATAGTTATACTATTGGTATGTATTCGAACTGTTTATGCGAAGTGACAAGAGGGATTAGAACATCTAGATTAGCACATTAGTTTGAGCATAGCGTGTATTTTTACAGAGACATGTGTGACCGAAGACACCCTCTTGCATAGGCCCATGGAGTCCTTAATAGAGCGCTCGAGGCCTACCCGAAAGCTCTAGCTTTTCAATAGCCTATTTAACAACTTTCTTGTGCTTATGCCAGAGCTCTAATAATCTGGATATTGAAATCTAAAAAAGTTAATTCGCCACACATTCTGCGCACTAACTCTAAGCCTTATGCTTAGTCCAAAGCTGCATATGAAACCTGACTTTCGAACTTACAAACACTCCGTTTTATTATGACTCAATGCCACAAAAACACGTTTATCATTAATCATCATACTTAGATAGTCATTATACATACTGCTAATCTTGCGAGAGACAATCAAATTATCATCAATATATCAATATATAATAGTTATACAAATGTATTCATCTAGACTGTAAACTATAACACTATAAAGATATATTCTCTTTTTTATTTTTCTATACTTAAGATCTGTATCTCGGCAAGCCTCTAAAACCTAAAATTGTCACATTGAAAATAACATAACGTACAAGACGAAAATCAAAACCATAAATGACAAGAAACATATTGAAGAAACGTTCTGTGCTATCTAATGAGCATTTGAAAAAAGTGTAGAACATAAAATCCGCATCATCACGTAGTCCACTTTGATAGTCATATACAACTTTGCATTCTTGGTTTAATCTTATACTCATATCTATAGTGCGTCCTCGTCCTCTATCTATAGCATGATTGATCTAATCCCATTTCGACGTGTGGAATATATGTAGTACAAATATAGAAAATAACTCCTTCATATCGTTTGCCGAGCTTGATTCACCTATAAGATGGTTATGCCTAGCCTGCTCATATTATGTACTTAAGACTAGAGGCTGCTCCTGCTAGTCTTGCTCATTTTTTTGTCGGTACGGGCCAAAAAATTAACAAAAATGTATAAATTATTACAAGCACCGCCATAAAAAATGAAAACATCGGCAGGCCCAACTCTTCCCGAATTCAAGTCTAAAACAGTATTTTCAGGTCTCATAAAGTCGCGAATTGTTCGGTCCTAGGCTAAAAGCTGTATTCTAGACATTCTTTTTTAACTCTATTCAATGAATGAAACAATACTATAAAAATTTCCATTCACGTTGCGTAAGAAACATTCGAGAGAGAACCAAATTCTAGGTGAGTAATGACATAAGGAAATGAGTATGGTTAAATGAGATAGATTTCACCAAACCTATATATCGTGATAGAACTAGGATGTGGTAAGTTCTGACAAAAAATATATAATTCTGTACTCATCTCTCTTTATATCTTATTAATCAGTAGCTAATTATATGAAGAATATAGAATGTATTGAAAAAGAATACGAACTCCTATTGAACCCAGCAAAGAATGTTTATACGTCTTTATATTATATTTATTTGAACCTTGTCCTCCTTCAAGAGAAGTGCATCTATATCGAGTCACCATAATAAGATTTGTGGTAATCTTAGTGAGCTTAAGAGTCTAGAAAATAGCCTCTTTCCCTACCGCTTTTGAATCAGGTACTACTCGATCTAAAAGTCCAGAAGCTAGCGGTGCTATTGGAGATCTCTTATAATTTCTTAACATCGCCAGTGCTCATCTTCGACTCACGGTCTATCTGTCTTATTTTATTATTTTAAAAATGTCATAAAGATAGTACACAACTATTACAACTATCTGTATATTTAAGAATCATAAATTCAGTTATTCGAGATTTCTATACTAAAAATATAGAATGCAAATCTAAGAGTCTTTATATACTAGTAATATAGTATTGTCAAAGTAACGATATTGCGATTATACAAATATGGTATTATAACTGATATAGTAAGTTGCTGTATCATTTGATCAATAATTATTTATATTTGTGTTCATTGCTACTTGACGTTAACTATACTACCAGCTATAAAAAAATTAGCCTTAAAGATATATAAAATTGTCCACCATCCACTATAAAAGTATTCCGATATTAAACCTTATTTTATTGTTTTAATTCTTTTTTTCTTATAATCTCCCTTTACTCTTCTTTCCTCTTCCTTTTCTTCTTGAGAGTTCCAATACACATTATAACATATATCAAAACTTTTCTCTATCGATCATACTATACTCCCTGTTCAATCACTTGAATTTCTAAAAGGTAAGTGAAATTCATAATTGAAAATAGTCGATGTACATTCTACTGGATGCTCTCATTAGTGAATAGTTTGCCAACTGAGTAATAATTTAAAGCATCTTGACTCTGACTGCGATATAGGATCCGCAAGGCTCCTCACAAACGTGCTAAGCAAAATATGACCATCTATGGGCTTTTTATAAGTCTTATATTATGCACGCGTCTAAGTTTCATTAGGCCACATCTTAAGTTCATGTAAGTGCCGACCATAGAAGGACACCAAAGATATGCAGCTGCGCGTTATTGAGCTTGCTATCAAATTGTCAATTATCCTCATAGTGATATTTCCATTGTTTTATTTCTATATTTTTTTATTTATCATCATTTATCTTTAACTTTATAAGCCAAGGGTGTAGCAAACAACTTAGCTGTGCCCCATATATATAATATTCAACAAAAAATATTTCCTAGAATGATGTCAGAAGACCATATAAACTTGCTCTCTAACTTCTTTACAAGAGATAATATATTAGTTGAGCTTCATCTGTTATTATTTTCTGTACTCTTTATACTCATGCATGCATTATGGCTAAATAAAAAAACATTTAATTTAATTTGATGTAAAGATATAATCTACACACATTATAAAGATACAAAATTACAAATGACTATTAAATGATTCTCAATTGACAATTTTGCACTATTATTATACTATTTGCATAGATTTAATTTCTATGTGACAAGCTCATCAAAGAGTGTCTCTAACTATAAACTAGTAACTAATCCAAATTAGTACAACTACATATAATACAGTAATATCGCTTCTCACTATTATCTTTGTCACACATGGAAACGATATTCATTTTGCTGATCGCAGACTATACAATTTTTGCATAAATGAGCATTTATTGAATAATATCTATTAATTATTTTTTTTTTATTATGATGTATATTTCAATTCTATACAAACCCTTAGTCGAATATGTCACCTGTCCACATATCATACATTTTTATATCTTCCGAGTCAGAAAGATGTACAATGAAGAGCCGAAAAACCACTATTTATCATCGAACACTCTTTGTTAGCAAGAAATTAATAAACGAATTACACTTCATACTCACAGCTCATCTACATTTTATATTATTCTTTATATCGTACACTCCCAACAGTGTAAACAAGACTGAATATCTTTCTCATATTTACACTTTATTCTAATTTTTAATTTTATCCAAAACAATCTAACAGCAAGCACGACAAATTCGGCAAGGTCTCTTCTATATAGTATACAAACTGTACACATTTATGATTAATATTATAAATATAACTACTTCCCTCGTTACCGAGAGACGAGTAAAAACATTCTACTCTATAGCTAAAAAAAATGAAGCACGCATTCCGTCGTGCGAAATTCACAAAGACTAATATCTGATAGTTTCTCTTTACCAACCACGATTTGCACGCGCTATAGCAGCTTTCAAGGCTACTTAAAGGAATTTCAGAGAATAAGACAAACACTGACCATAACAATTTTAGAGATATAGATAATATCTCTTAATAACTAAAAAAATCGTATTTGCGCTTACATTTAAATTTTAAAAAAATATACACATGCTCTGTTATTTTAGGCGAGGACACAAAGATTGCAAACTCACTGTGAATTATTGAGAAGCATATTTGTATAGAAGCCACTGGATACTTTTTAGTTTCTCCTTTTATGTAATTTTTGTCGTATTTTTCACTTACAGTTATTTATTTATTTTATACAATTATGTATGCATGTATGCAATAATTATATATCTTTATTAAATTAAGTATATTAATGGATTCATCGTCACTTATCATAAGCGCGAATGCTTGACCTCTTTATTTACAGGCTATAGTACAGCCCTGCGCATCCGCTGTCCTTAGTGCAGCGAAGACCCTTAGTCGCCTTAAAGTTTTCTTGCCCAAGACTTATCTGATTTTGTTAGTATTTTATGTTATTTTGTCAACTCTATTAGTTAGTACCTGAGTATCATATTCCAAAAAAATAATCCCACTATTTTGAACACTACTGTTTTGGAAAAAGAATGTGGTGATGACTGATGATATATGAACTAAGCACAGTATAACCCATTAATTTTCCATTTAGTTTACTGGAGTATAAAGTCTACAAAGTCCTACAAGCTATCTTCCGATCAATCCTCAGTTTGGGAGATGAAGCTGGTGTAACCAAAACATTTTTTACAGACCTAGCTAGAATACCACACTAAGATTTTTCTATCAATGTTAAATATAAGAGTACCAACAAACCATACTGCGCGACTGTGAGTGTTTTGATAAAGTACATGTGTGATAGATATGATATACTTTTGTATGTATATCCTCAGAAACATAAGTATTATTTTCGAATGTAAAAAGCGTTCAACCCTGACCATATTCACCAATTGAAAACTTATGGAGACGGTAAATATCGGGTAAAGACGTTGTAAATAAATATTATAAAGTTAATATATTTTTTTCACTGAGCACATATTATATTGAGAAATTAATTTGGCCATTACTGAGAGTACCCAGTACCACAAAAGTTCAAGCTCGCGTCCGGATCACTTTTAGTGTACCAAAAAGCTCATCAAGCTTCAGCTGATAGTTCGAGACTCAAAAAGAGCCCAAAGAAATATTCATTTACGTATGCTAGACAAAAATCAGAGCGTACAGAGATGTTTTTATTTAGTTCCCGTCGAGTTCCATCGACGATAATTGCAGCCCTAATGGAGAGATAAGGAGAACAAAGAGTGGAGGGAGAAAATGTGGCATTGTAGTTTTATACTTATTATAAGTGCGTCCCTTCTAAATCACATTTTTCACCTCTAATCTAAATATTTTCATCCTTAACAAAACAGAAAAAGTATTATTAAACACTGAACCGGATTAGTAAAAAATTAGACATCTTGGTTAGACAATTTCTCCTTCAATACAAGACAAGCCTAATACACACTAATATCATATTGATCTATAATCTGATACAGATCTCAATTAATATTTCCTACTTCCGTTCATAATTTGTCAAGTTCAACTTTGCACATATGCCGACTTCTACCTTTATCTCATATTCCCCACATCACAACCAAAATTCATATGAGACGCGAGGTAGAAACCAACTATTTTTCTTTTTAACAGCAAATCATAGTGTATCTGAAGTTCTCTGAAATTTAATTCAGCGAAATTTGAATATCGTAGTTCTTTAAAATTGGGATATCAACTATAGCCGAAGATCCCAAAATCATGTTATAAGAATATTATCTGAATAATTTTAAATGTTAACAAAATCATTTCAATACTGTAAAATAATTAGCAACTCTGAATAAGTATTATTTGATTAGAGTTTGACCCGCCAACCTAGATATTTAATAATAAATAATATATCTGGTCGGATCATTGAAATCAAATATCCTTAACCATTGTCTAGAAAACTATCAATTTTTATCACGCTCATCCCAGAGCATTCTAGGAAAATTAACTGGTTAAGATGCGTGAGTGTTCACCTATGCCTACTTCTAGGAATCGCGCTGTTCATCTCTATGTGATTAGATTGAAATATGAAATATCTTCAAATGAAATATCTAATTCGTTATCTTTACAGTCTTAATTTCAATTCATACATTAATGTCGCTTACTTCGACTTTCATTGTACTGTTGCTTTCCATCCTAATCTTAACAGTCGCACCCATTGCTTATGTGACACTATTCTACTAATGCCTCTTGATCAACTTGTGGACTTATATGTGAGGACAAAATAGTCACTGAAGATCTTGTGATTCTAACAATATGTAATTATTTAACTCTAATTGTATTTCTTTTTGTTGTATACATAAACTTGCCGTCTGTGCTTATTTAGTCAGGGAATCGGTAGATAATTTTTGGTGTGGATAGTTCAAGGTTAAAAAGAACAAAGAGAGTATAATTGCTTAATTACATTCAAAGAAGCCCTTACTGACTCTTATTCTACCATTGACCCTCGACCCTTTCTATCCCTGCCCAGACATATTAGCTCGGTCACTTTTCTTTATATTCTTAATGCACTAATAACAATTCCCCATGAGCTGAGATATAACCAGAAGAACCCTTATAATAATTTTCATCTTAGGAATTCGCCTTTTAACCGTTAAATTTAGCACCTTAAAACAATTGCAAAAAAATATCAGTATACTCTTTATTTACTGTTGCTTAGCGTCTTTTTGCGGCCATCGCTAAGAGCCAATTTATCTTGTTTAGAGAGTATAAGTATGCTATAGAAGAGAACAAATGTAGACATAGGCACTCACCGATGCATGAGGATCAGAAGAGAAGAATATAGAGGAGAGTGTTATTTGTACTTCCACACAATCCTAGAAGTCCTTGAAGGAAAGAGACAAAACCATTAACAAATTTACTATCACTGCTATTATTGAATCATATGATTTAAGATTGAGCTGTCGAACAAATGAAATTAAAGGGACATACCATCGATAGCAATCAGTAATATATGAAATACACCAAATTTAAGTTTTTCAACAACAATACGGATCGACGGACCTTTAGCCTAGCTAGTTGCTTCTGGCTGTCAAAGCTCCCCAACAAGACTCCGATTAATGGTCACTTATACTTCTTACTTAAATAAAACTACAAGTAGGGATACCATTCAAAGTATTCGCGAAATTAAGCTAAATCCATCGGTCTCAAGTCTCGAACTCAAGATAAATAACGCCCTTTCGAGTAGGAGTAATATGCTCTTCTAGATTGGCAAGAGGAAAGTCATATGCAGCTAACACAAAAAGAGTCAGAGGGAAATAAATGAGACCTCCACTCTTAACCAAAGACCCTCGTAGAATTATGGTAAAAGTCCAAGAACTTGAAACACCATAGTAGACTCTAAGCTTTCTTGTTTTAAAATAGACAATAATCCACATAGGAACTAACATTGTTGCCATATTCTATAGACTGTACAAAAGGAGGACAATCTATAAACGAGACTCTTAGATAGTTTCTCAATCAAAAAATGTAAGAAGTAGACAGAACTGATCTTAACTGAGCTGAGGATTATACTGCTCTCCTTCTCCACCCTATCTTCTGTCATTTTCATTCTCAAATTTATGTTTATTATTGAAGCGCAATACACTCTTAGTATCTAAGCAGAATAAATTACGTTCTTTCAATCTCATAACATAGCAATAAATTACATTTTTAAGACTGTGTTCTAGTTTTCTTAAGATATCACTTTTGTATGAGTAGGCACGAACTTCCTAATATGTAGTTGAAATCTACTTGTTTTTTGACACAGAGACATCTTAAGAATCACATATTCTAGTCTATCTCTGTGTGTCATCTTGTCATGTACTGCCATTAATCCATATGAGATAAATGTACCTTGCGAAAACGATATCTTCCCAGTGTCCTCCACAGAGAAGGAACCAAAGAACATACCAGTGCGCCAGAAGCAGTAGAGTGCGTAGTCAAATTATGCCAGGCAAATGCTACATTGAAAACTTCAGCTGCTTCTGTATCTTCAGAAGCATCGCCGATTGCAAAGATGGTTATATGATGAAATCCTATCCTCAGCCTGTGTCGAAAGAGCATATACCGTGGATCATATCCTGCTCTCACTCCCTTTCTTTTCATTCTTATTTGCCCCTAACGTCTTCTGCTAACTAATCATTCACCCTTCACTTCCCCTTATTTCACGCGTTCTCAATCACCATAGCTGTCAAGTTGTTGAGCAGAAATGAGGAAGGCAGGATAGCGCTGACGCAATAGTATTCTTCGATCCATCTATACCCCACTACATGCCACAACACGATTGAAGAGGTGCATGATAGCAATCAGCTTGATGATCTCTATCACCATTTGAGTCGCTAAAGTGAACACAAAAAATAGTCCAGAAGGAGTGAAAAAATAGAGCTGCACTCCTCTCCGAACAGACACACTTCTCAGCTTCAGCGCTAAACCAAATGTGTCGAAAAGTCTCATTGTGAGATCAATAATATTGTGATTGTTCACTACCTGTTGGAATGTCCCACTCAGTATATAATTGCACAATATGCGACAATCGGAAACTCAACTTCCAGAAAAGTATTGCGTTGTGTCGCTGATTATTCTTACTTCGCCAAACGTTATCGAATGCCACTATTCGAGATCTCATTCGAATTCAAATGCTTAATCGCCAAAGCCTCTTTCTGTGTCAAGATTACTTCCATACTTGTATACCTTCCTATTAAGTCCCAAGCCACATTATCATTCACACCTTGCACACTGTGAATATTATAACTGTTTTCGAATATCTTTTAGGCTAGTCTATAACACAAAGAAAAGACAATAATTGAATATACAAATTTAACATGTTTTGCAATATACATCGCCAATATATACTCCGCTACTATAACATGCTAACATTTCCTATGATATTTGGACGACTATAGTTCATCCCATCTTTATCCTCTTCTCTAGAATTTTGAATATTGTACGAGAACCCACCTTTACAATTCGACTCTCCTACGAGTATAATTACCACTCCATCATTACTCACTATTTTTATTGAAAATAATAAACTATATATAATATATAAAGCTAGAGTTCAACAATATACAATTTGAATTAGATGATTCCATCGCTCGCATTTCATATATATATGCTCGATAAGGCATATAATATCCCCGAAGTATCCGTATTTAGTTCAACCCCTTACTTTGTTGTCCATTATACCAATCTTATTAATCATTATTATACGACCATCATATCAGCCGACCTGGAAACTCTACCCCTTACCCGAATCGCTACAATTGTACCACACCATAGCGTCGCTGAAGAGCTCTCCATCCTACACACACAATCAGATGATCAACGATAGTGTGTATGTTGTGAATCTAGTAGCAAGTAATTTGGATTAGAGGGATTATAACAATGAATTATAATAAAGCATAAATGGAGACATATCCAATAAATCTACACCATGAACTTTTTTTTTTTTTCTAACGTGTTTAAAAACATATCCAAACTAATTCTATTGGTTGCAAGTGAATAGTGCTAAATTCTAAACGATTGCAATTATAGTGAGCAATGAAATAGGTTAGTTAAGACTTTAAGTTAACATAGATTGGTAATTATATTAGTTTCCTAGGAAAAAATTAATAGGAAGAACTCATGTCATGGACTTCCACTTGAGTATTTTTGATGTTTATTTTTCTAAAAAAATATTTTGACCCTCTCTTTATGGAGATATCTTTATATTACCTTTTAAAAAAAATGTTCAAGGAATTATGTTATGAAAAAAATTGTTAAAAACGACCTTGTAAATTCTTCCATATTTTCTTCGGTAGAAAGTTATTTTTTGTTTGTTTTTTCCAAATTATTTTTGTATCTTTGCCAAGATAAAGATTAGAATCTGTCTGTGCGACTTCATTTGATTAGGACGATTATTTGTGGGTGAAAAGACTTTTAAACTTTCAATTAGACTACTAGAGTATATATAACAAAATTAGATGAAGAATTGAGTGATAACAAGGGTAAACCTGGAAAATAGTGACCATTATAAATACATGAAAGTTTTGTCAAGTTGAACAAGTTTTAACTATATTATATATATATATATATATAATTAATATATATATATACTATATATATATATATATTATATATATAACCAAACCAAAGTACAAGGCAGTGAGCACCCCAACCAAACAGCCAACAACCTGGCTTATACATCAAATCAATTAGCCTTAGAAACCAAGCAACTAATGCTAAAAGCATCATTAAGGAGAGCTAGCACTTCTACGGACGATTTAACCTGCCTACAATCTTCTACAACATCAAACCGCTAAAGGCCTCAAAACTCATACATCAGAATACCTACCCAATTTCTATTGCATACACTAGTTTTTGCTTGGCATTCTTACTACAGTAGTAAACATTTCTAGTAACCTGAGATATGATTGTATAATGTCTAAGTACAACCCCTATTTCTTTGCTCCATATTTGTAAAGCAGCCCACATAGCAAGCATAATACACCTGTCCTAAATCTTAAGAAAATCTCAATCCAGCATCTGATTCAACTGTTGAAGTCTAGAGACACGCAGGAATCAAGTCTCCTCTTAAACCATCTACAACAAATCTGAGCATCAAGGCAAGAAAAACAATATGGTCAATGTCTCGTCAGCATTAGAGCATAGAGGATAGCTTGCATCAGAAATATAACCATACTCTGCAAAGTCTTTCTTACTTTATCCTTCTCCATAGTATCATCCACAAATAAACTTGTGCCTCGGAATATTTAGCTTTTCCACACCAGCCACAAACAATCCACCTCAGGTATATTCCCTTGAGCCACTTATATCTACTAGAGCCAGATATTCCTTCAGATCAGCTTTCCAAACACCTAGTATAGCTATGGGAAAAATGCATTTTGAACAATTATCACAGAATAGGTATCAATTTATTGCAATTTTTTTCTATAAGATATATATGTACAGAAAGATATATAGGTAAAAGGCTTATGTGGAGACACCTTTTTTAAGTGCGTACAAAATTTATGTGAGAACAAATCCTAACCTTGAATGTGTTAATTTAAGATGTTTAAAAAATGTTCACCTAAGAACTTAAAATAATTGTTTCATTGATGAACCTAATGAACCAAAGTTAAAAAAGGTTCCCATTATAACCTTCTTTTATGATTATGAACAGGAATCTACTGAATAAACAGCTTAGCTTTGTTCTCACTATATGTTTTGTGTATTGCAGCCTCTGTGGAGTTAAAAAGGAAGAGGAAAAAAGTTGTGGTTGGAGATCAATAATTGATGCATTGTAGGTCTTATAGTTTAAATGCCTTTCTCCCATAGATCAGTTCTTAGTTTAAGTTTTATCTCTTCTTTCGTCTCTACAAAAGCCTAAAGTATTTTAATTTTATCCATTTCACAGTTACAGTGGAACTCAAAATCTGGTTTGATTACAATTTTATCCTGAAATCAATTTACAGATTACAGGTTGTGGTATGTACGATTATCATGCTCTCATGAATTGAAGCTTTAGTATGATGGAATTTGGAGTCATTGTGATTTGGGAGCACTTAGCTTTGGGATCTAAATATTTTTAGAAACTTTAGGTATCATTTTGGGTCATGAGATGCAAGTGGAGACACTAAGGTTATGAAGGGTATAGAAGCATGGTTACAAATTTTGCGCTCAAATGTTACAGTTTTACTTTTTCCGTTTATCAAAATATCTTACTTAGGTTGATCACAAACTTTTAAAAATGAGCTTATTTGTTACTCACTTACATGTTACATGATATCCTGAACTTTCGAAAATTTTTATCACCAATTATGCAAAAAGTCTATTATGGATTGCATGAGGCTTCTTTTCCTTTATTTATCGTGTAGGTTACCTGCCAGTTTCTAGGTGTTTCCTTGAAGAAACTATCCTGAGAGCTTCAGGTGAATTTTATTATTATTTTTTTTTTTTTTTGTCATTTATTCATTCCATGGATGATAAAAAAATTGTTTATGTGTTATTGTGCTTTCTAACTCTTGTGTTGATTATTCAGAAGAAAGCAACAGTTAGATCTTCTGTGTTGGAAGTTTTGTTAGAGGTTACAAAATTTTGTGATCTTTATCTTATGGAAAGAGTTCTGGATGATGAAAGTGAAGTACGTACACAACTCTCTCTAGTAGATTCAGATTATTATGGCTMTTTAGTTTTAATTAGCCAGTCAAAATATTATGCAAATTGTGAATATCAATTTTTTATGCCTCCGAACTATATGGTTATCATAATATTTATGTTTTCYAACTGCATCCAATTACTGTCGCTGCCTCATAAGAAAGAGCCTCTGAATTATATGGTTATCGTAAGCATTAATTTGTTTCCTAGGTTTACCAGATAATCAAGTTAGCTTTAGAGTATATTGTTCAGCAGTCATTTATAATATTCCTAAGAATTTGTAATGAATGAGTTGCAAAAAATTATACTCCCTCCTTATCAGAAAAACGCAACATGCACATGCACAGACTCCTAGAGGAAATTTCCTAATGACTATTATGAAGATAATTAATCTCTTAAAGAGAAAAATAAATAAATAAATAAATGTAAACATTAAGCACCACCTCTACTTTGACCTAACCACCACCCCATCGTCGATTGAGTACGGTGCAAACCATCGTACTCAACTTACGCCAACCRCCATACTCCACCGCACTAACCACTATTCAAGTTCGTGCGATCCACCAATTCGATCGAAATCACCCTAAAATGCATCGCACCCAACACACCCGGAAAGTTTGAACCACCCAGAAATTCGAGACACCAATTCGATCAAAACCAAACCCGGAAACCAATGCACCACCGCACTAATCACTAGCGACCAGCGTACCTTTCCACACTAAACACCAAACTTAAAATCATACCTCAAAACATTGATTTCGATCCCCAAACCCTATTTAGATCTCCCTAAACCCCATAATCCCCAAACCCCAAAATCGTATCCTAAGCCCATGTTATGGTGGTTCGCGTCGCCTTTGTGGTGGTTTGCGTCGCCTTTGTGGTGGTTTGCGTCGCCTTTGTGGTGGTTTGCGGCACCTTTTCGGTGGTTCGCGGCGTCGTTCTTGTACTGGTGGTTCACATTGTGCGTGTGGTGGTGTAAGTGGTGGATGTAAACTTGTGTATGCAGTGGTGGTAATGCAATAATGGTGGTTGTGAAGTTGTGACTGTGGTGGTGGTGATTAAATTAGGGTGACATAATTAGTGCTAATGATTTTATGTTATTATTTTAATGAATATTAGATACTGCCTTCAGCATGTTTTTATCTTCATACGCAGGGTTTTGTAAATTACCACAAATACCGTACCAAATTAGTGAAATGAAGTTGATTTATTTGTTACATCCATAAAATTGATAAATGTAATTGTTCGGTTTTTTTTATACGACGAGGAGTAATGAAATTAGCGAGTTACAATTTGAAGAAGACACCTTAGATGTTCATCCTACATTTCCTACGTCCTACCTCTTTAACATGCTATAGTATTTGAAATCCAGGGTCATCATAGGCTTCATTAGAAACTCTACGTCTATTGTGTTGCCGTTAGCCACTCATTTCTTTAATGGCTTTTATATTCAATGAATTACCCACTAAAAAACAGAAACCTAAACATGATTAAAGATCTCTTATTCTCAATCAACAAAATCTCGAGAATGATTATCTTCATGTCCCTTGTTCGACTTTCCAGTCTGGACCAAAAGCTCTCACAGCAGAGGTGTTCTAGCGATGTTGATGTCATAAGTAGGTCAGCCTGTAGGTTCACATGACGCCGGTAGTGCAAAAATTCATACTTCTAATTCACTTGCCCTTGAAAAGTACCGAATTCTTTTTTTTATTATTTTTTTTTATACCCAGCGAAACCTAATTTTTTTGTAAGAATTTAGTTCTAACATGTTTAATGTTGGATTGTCGTTTCCATCATTCAATCGCTTAATTCCCATAAGTGGGTGCTAACATAACCAACGCGGATTATTTCACTTTGCTCAGCGAGGTCATCACATGAATTTCCTCCTCCGCTCCCTATGATTCGAGTGTCGCATCCGTTGTAAATCAACAGTTTCATATCCTTATAACTCCTTCCCACCAAGTCATTTTTCCCTACTCCCACTTTTTCCACTCTTTGTACTGGTGGCGCCTGAGGGCTCCGTCTTACAGTGCCCAACCAATCAAACAATTGTCCCTTATTTGTTGCAATACGCAACACAACATTCTAGGAATTTTATGGCATTTCTGATTTATTTCGCCGGAGTATTATCACACACATCCATCTCTACATCGCATCTCAGATGACCCCTATCTTTTGAATATGCTAAAATATTTCCTGCAAACAGCTAATAACCATGTTAGACTTTCTAGATAAATGGTGTCTTTCAGTCCTTGTTTGTACATACAAATGATTAAAGCTGATTATTTTTCATAAATTGATGGATTATGTTTAGTACTGCTCTTTTCGTATATAAGTTTTAATTTATTGTTTCATTAAAATCCTTTTTAGTTTCTAATTTTAAGTTGTTTCTGGTTGTTTTTGTCTCTGTTTTACCATAAAAAATCAGATATGTGAGTATGATGTTTATTCTTATTGGTCTTGTGTATGTGGCTTGATCGTTGTGTTTACAAACAGTAAAGGAGTAAAGACAAATATGTCCAATATTAGTGTTGGATGGATTTTATCTTTTATGATCCCTGTTGCTAACTACTGAGAACAACCTTTATTTTTTGATTAATCTAGAAAAGGTTCTTTTTGCATTGGAGGATGCAGGGGTCTGTTACATCTGGGCATTACATAAAGACAGTTGTGGAAATTGTCAACTTTTAATGTTTTGATGTTCATTTCTTTAATGTATTCTAATTGGCAATTCGTTCTAAAGTATTGGAAAGTGGATTTTTTTCTTATTCATTAATTTAACACGATTAAGAATTTGCTGATGTGCCGTGAAAAGTTGTGGAATTTTGATGTTTCTGTGAACTGTGTTGGAAACTATAATTGACATTTATTCTGATAGTATTCAAAGCTTTTTTTTTTCTTTTTTTTTTATAAAAAAAAAGTTGATGTTTCCCTAGACCACTTTACTTACCTTAAATTGACATTTTGGAAATCAGTTCTAAAGGGATTTGCCACAGGATTCAAATGGTTAGAGAGGTGTGTTTGTAAGTTGACATTATCCATTTTTCGCCAACCATCTAGTGACTTGATACCAATGAAACCTAAATTTGAATGAAAATGGCGTATGCAAGGAAAAACCAGTTCTATTGAACACTCAGCAAATTGGTATTGGGATTATCTATGTTTCTGAATTCTATTTTATTTCTTTGGTCAGATTCTCCAAAACTAACTGATCCACTCTATTAGTTTTAATTTAACAAGGAAAAGAATAAAAGAACAAATGCTTGTGAATGGTAAAAAGGCTTTGTAAAGTGGGGATTTACTATTGGGAATATTAATTCAGAGACAAAATCACAGTGTCGGGTGATATATTTTACTTTGATGTTGTTGTCAAAGACTTGACATCTTTGCTAAAAAAAGAGATCATGATTTCTTTTGTTATTCTGGAATCATATGTTGTTCAAATTGCCAGTTGTTATTTGTACGTACGACACTGGCGTACTTCTTTGTACGGCAAACTGAGCCAGATTGGCATAATAGATTCTAAATTCTGAAATCATTCTCAGTTGGCATGTAATACTGCTTTCTTGTGATTTTGATTTTGCCAGTTATTTGACCTTTTTGAATGATTGACAATGTCAGTTTATTGGTTCCAGAGTCATTCAAATACAGGCTTCTCATTTCTCCAAACAGACCTGAGCGATTGGCTATCAAATGTGTTTTTTCCACATCTCTGGAACATCTTGGATGTGGCTGTGATATTTAGTAGGATAGTAGAATGTGCAAAATGCTTCGTTAGCTTGCTCTCGTTGTCACCTTCACTTCACTACTGTGTGTTATATGATACTTAGGGATATATTATCAATAGTTCACAGTGGATCTATTTGTCTAGGCAGGTTAGAAAATATTTCTTCATCTGATGTTAGGGGGCAAATTTCTTATTAATTTGTGTAGTTTGAGTCATTTTATGACGTGAGATGTCAAGATTAAGTGATTGTTGAAAATGTTTGAATTGATTCTCATGA
This sequence comes from Bassia scoparia, assembly GCA_008642245.1. Lineage (NCBI taxonomy): Eukaryota > Viridiplantae > Streptophyta > Magnoliopsida > Caryophyllales > Amaranthaceae > Bassia > Bassia scoparia. The sequence goes on along the minus strand of SNQN01006637.1, from coordinate 14,073 downwards.
GTGCGCAGTCAAAGCATATAACTGTTCTACCAAAAGTAACAATTGTCAATCATACTTACACATTAAAATAACAAATATGTTATGTGTAAAAAAATTGGAGGGGATAGTTATATAATATTATGTATTATTCGGGGGTGAATTAATAATATTATGTGCTAGTGTTTCATTAAATTTTTACCAATTACTATTTGAGAGATTCATAATAAAAAAACTTTAATTTTAACTTCTAAAGAAGAATAAAGTAGAATTGGTAGCAATGGTGAATCAAGTACACCATAACACAAAGAAATTGGTGGTTGAGAAATATGCACCACTTAATTCGTAAGAGATAATGGTTTGAGTCTAACTTTAGCACATTAGAGTTTTTGTTTTGTGTTAAATTGTTGCTATGACAATTTATGTTGATGCATTACGCTTTGAAATTGTCATGCATTGTTGTTAAAAATCGCGAGTTCAATCTTAAAATTTTATAATTTAATAAAATTAGTCAATTATAACAGATAAGTTTTTGATGATTACAATTTTTTCATGATTAGTCGAAACCTTCATATTTAAAATCGTGACACAGAACGACATTAATGTTCCCTATCAATTTCAAGCCTCTAGCATGAAAATTATACAAACACCAGTTTTATTGTGGATGCATCATGCCTTTACATAGATTTTTCTGCCTTTTTTTGGAGGTCTCTGATCCTCTATTCGAACAACAAGTTGATAATTTTCTTGTTATTTTATAACAATCAAATATTTCATCACATATTTTGACATCAATGCTATACTCTCTTATTCTGATCAACTTTTTTTTAGGAAAGACCTTTTTGTTAATTAGCTGGACATTTAAATGGGTGGAGCCTTGACGAATTCTATCCATGGCCCGCATCAAAATAATCATCTTGTCGTGTACACTAGCTTCTCTATATTGCAAGTTAAGCATAATATTTGTGTTTTGCTTTTTGACTCTTCGCCAAACATCTTCTCAATATACAACTACAACACTAGATAAATCCACAAAATCAGGAAAATATTGACTGCTCGATTTTCTTCCAATAAGGAAGAGACAACCCTTTTTTTTGGACTATTTGAAACAAATTCAGATCGAGGTAGTGTTTAGAATAACTACATTTGTCCCTTTAGCCAGAACGGCCATCGATAAGACACCCCTTGCAACACACAAGTCAATATCGAGAGTAGTCTAGGACCCTGACAGGCTCTAAAAAGGCATGTTTCCTTACACGAGCACCTTTTTCAGGCATTTAGCATTTTAGCACCTAAAAAAGTAAGTTTTAATTTCAAATAATTTTTACTTGTTTGCTAGACATATTTTTCTAGAATTTTTCAAAGATTTTTCTGAATTTTTCTAAGCATTTTTGCGCTTTTCGGAGCTTTCGGCTATTTAATTAGTTTTGCAATAATTATTTAAATTATCAATACTGCTCCAAAATTCATGAAATTTTAACACAAAATACTAAATTTCACAAGGAATTTTTACATAATTTTTCGATTTATGGTTTAATATTTATGAATTTCTTAAGCAAAACACAAAATTGAGCAAAATGGAAGCTTCCAGAACCTTCCTTGGCGGGGTGGCTTGCTCCCAAGGATGTCCTCATTCATCCCCTAGCTTCTCACACAYGCTTGATCATCGATTAAGGCAGAAATCAATTTTTACCAAAAACAAAACCGACAAAATAAGCGAAACTAGGCAAGTTTGGACCAGAAAAAGGAGGAAAAACCTGGGCGCAATTACGCCCAGGATGGGCGCTGATGTGGCATGGAAAATCCTTGCCCACGTGTCCTTCAAATATTGGGTCAAAGCGATCTACGTGGCAAGCGTCACTAATTAAATTAATCCGGACTGAAACGGGACGGAGAACCGACGTTCCTACACTAAAATAGTAGTAAGGAACACAAGGAAGTATGGACGGATGACAAGTGTCACACATCCAAGGGTTGCCTTGGCTTTTGAGGGATTGCCTATAAATACCCCGAGAAATCACATTTATGGCACCTACATTCTCCTAGCATTTATTGCATACAACTTCCAACAACTTGAGAGTATCTCTCACTACTTTCTCTCACYAGCCTAGCACTTTAATTCCCTTAAATCCGTACTTACTTAAGCATCGGAGGGGAGATAATCCAAATAGGATTATTCTCCTTTGTGTAGGTACGTGTCAGGCCAACTTTGAGGTGCTAGGAGCAAGAAACAAGCAAGCGTTGACCAGAGACCAGAGGTAGCCAAGGTTCGTACATTTTTKCAATAGAAGGTCAGCTCTCCAGTGGTAGCATTGACGAGAAGCCTCCACYCCTCTTTCAACCCAGAAGCTAGGGAAATATTGTAGCCAGGACACGTCATCACCAAATTATTTGCTATAACATTTGGCGCCGTCTATGGGGAGGCAATCAGAAATGGCTTCAAGAGATGACCAAACACGACAAAGGACGAACACACCTCCATCTTCAGAGAAGGAGAGTAACTCAAATGGGGAAAACTAGCTAGCCACAGGCTCTACTTTCCAGGTCGRGCTAGAGGACAATGTCGACTTGTCGCTCCATGACTTGGATAGTAGGTATGTTTCCCATGATGTACTACTCAAAGATGAAATCAGCAAGGGAGTGGACGAAATATAGGAACGTTTCTCCAAGCAAAATAAGCTAAAGGCTAGAMTTGACGCTCTCCAAKCGGAGAATGCACACTTGAAAGCCTTGCATGTAGGCAAGTCTAAGGTGACTGAYAGTGAAGCTCCTGGCAAGTCAGAGAGTACAACACTCCCACTATTTCCAAACTCATAACTATCAAGGTTAAGAATCAACGCCAAAAGGTAAACTCGTTTCCACTAAACATATTCCTTTGGAACGGGAGAAAAGTCAAACTAGGTGGTATCRTAACACTCCTAAACCTGCTAACACAACAACTACAACTACCAAGGTTGCCTCTGCTAAGGAAGGACCTTATAGGTTTGATGAAGCCTATGTGGAAGACGATGTCTCTTCTCGAGAGGAGCCAGAGGATGTTAGAACCCTCATCGAGAAGAGGAAACAGGACCGAGAAGCCTCCTCAATGGATGCTCGAAAAATTATCGAGATCAAGAGGGAAAGGAACCAGGACGCCAGACTGATCTTGGACAAAAAGAAAACCGAGAGGCTTAAGCAAGCCGCTCGACWTGAAGAAGAACATTCACTAACTGATTCCACGCCGGTGTGCACGGACCCATCTCACCGTTCTTTTAGAACACATGGTCCTTCTCAAAGCACATCTGGCCAGGGTGCTCCGAGATCACATCGCCATGAGCCGGAGGTCCGATCCCACTAACGTTGGGGGTGTCACCAAACCGATGCTCACCTGGAYAGGGGTTATGGTCAGTCGTCCCAAGGGGTGAYCAGGGGGATGCAAGCGCTCTCCCTGACTGACAARAATCCTTTCTCTCCCTCCATCCTCATGGCAACTCAATTTCAAAAGATCAAGTTTCCTTCTATTGATGCTTATGATGGAACTACTGACCCAAATGATCACCTGGCTATGTACAAGCATCTCAT
>SNQN01006637.1:0-10511 GCA_008642245.1 Bassia scoparia | reverse complement strand
ACATCTCATCTAACCACGCAGGACGATGAGCGACTTGTGCAAATACTTACCCAGTACCCTCAAGTGCTGGCCAAAGGTTGGTTTAGCGATCTTCAACAGGATCTATCCATAACTTTAATGAATTGCCTTCTTTTTACTCTATCAATTTCAATGCTCATCGTTCAAGAGCAAAAAGACTTTCATTTGGGGAAAGCATTCAAAAACGACCCAAGAAAAGATTAGAAGCATGTGCAAACGCTTATCAACAATGAGACTCTCGCAGATCGCTCAGACCGCTAGACCAAGTGAAATCTGGACAATTTTTCTATCGTGACTTGACAGAGGATAGTCCCTTCAATTCCCAATAGATGACGGATCACGTACGATACGTCGATCCCTTTCTCGTCGTAACTTAATATTTTTTTTTTAAAAACATCGATGTGCATTGAACTTTTACGCGTACCACTCACTTTTGCAATTTGTTCATTTCATACACTACAACTCACAAACTCTCTTTTCTTCTTCTTCTCCTCTTTTCCTTCTCTCATCTCTTCCTCCGACGGTCCGGCGTTACCCCGCACCCGGGCGCCGTCCTCTCTTCTTTCTTCCCTCTTTCTCCTCCTCTCTCTCTTCTCTTTTTTTCCTTTCTCTCTTTTCCCTCGTGCACTGTTGCGCTGCTGTCGCGGTTGCTGTTGTTGCTTCACCCGCTTGCCACCTGTTGCGTTTTGCTCCACACGGTTAGGTTTTCTTTTTTATTGAAGAAATAATTAATTTTTGGCTCCAATATTGTTTTATTTGGTTTAGATTCTAGAAAATTCTTATATTTGCGTTTCTTGTGTTTTGGGGTGTTTAGATCTAAAAATTTTTGTTATTGAAAGATTTTTTCTCATTCGCCATTTCTCTCATTTTGGGCATATTTTTAGGTTTTTATTATCATTCTTATTTTAAGAGGCATGGGTTCGGATTTATTATTTTGGGGGTATGTGCTATGGTTGAATTTTTGTATTTGGCTATAGGTTTCAATTTTATGATTTTGGGGCTTTTGTAGGTATGCTCTGGCAGTCATTGTTGAGATGATGATTTGGGTAGATTGTTTGATTAATGCATTATTTTTGTTGGTTTTTTTCTCGTTGATATTTTTTATGTTATACTGGATTTAAAATTATTTTGGTTATTCCTGTTAAAAGCAATAATTATTTCTTGCCTTTTGGCTTCATGTCATATAATATATCATATCGAAATTTGTTGTTCTGCATGTACAATATATTATTTTGGGATAGATATTTAGTTACAATATTACAACAGGTATAGTAGGGAATGCAACTGGAAGGGAGTGCTGTGGTATGGTTACTCTTGCTTATTCAATTATATTTGCACAATATAGCTTCCTGTTGGCCTCTATCGTTTTCGAGTTGAGTACGTAATGCTATGTCCCTGTCCTCATATATGTACAATATGTTGTATTATTTGTATAATAATTGATTGATTTATCTTCGGATTATGATTTAAAGTTAGATATGGTAATATCATGTACTTTTATTCATTGTTGCTCAGTTGGAGTGATTTATTTGTTAACTATCTATATCGATTAATCCCAATATAGGATACATTTATTGGTGCATATTTACATTTTTTAGACCTTAAGCGTACTAATCTAAAGATTACACGAAGTATGGTTTCTATTATGTACACATTACATTTTAGCACCTTAAAGGTACTATCCTTGAGTATTATTTGGTCTCATTGTTATTCCATTCTCACGGTTACGATGCACCAACCTTAATTTTTAGCACCTTAAAGGTATAATAAATAAGAAAAAAAAAAAAGCCTAAGTTATACAAGTGTGCTATTATGATCAAGAGACTAACTAACCTAGAAATTGTACCACTTTGCATTAATCAGGTTTTTTAAACTGCCTAAAAACGGTTGTCCATAGTTAATCTGCATTTTAAAGTGATTCACATAAGTTCCGTCTTTGTTTAGCAAAATATATCAAATCTATAACAATGACAATTGAAGTATTATTGAACTCAAAATATATATACAAACTAATCTTACATATCTGCAACAACAAAAGATTAGTTTGTAAACGAAGCAAACGAATCTTCGCCTTGAATGCTTATAAGACAATAACATGTTATGTTCCATGATTGAAAACGATGCGCAATGAAATCTTTCGCTTGACGCTTTACTACAGGTTAAGAATCGTTAGTATTACAAGTTGATAATATAATGAAATATGAATGAAAGAACGAGACCAAACAATGGAAAATTGAAACATTAGAATCTCATATTTACTGGAACGAGTTAAATATGGTTTCTACATGTTATTAATTTAGATCAACTCGTAAATAGTTTATAACTCTAGATGAAAGGAGTTATGTTTGTGGGAGTAATCTCAGAAATAAACCTTGTTATTGCTTGTTGATCGAAAGAATCGATGCTTGGGGAATCAAAGACGAATGTGTTTAGAAGTGTTTGAGAAAAGAGGTGAGACGTGTGTCCTCGAAAATCGTGTGTTTCGATGACAAGCAGGCATTGTGTATTTAATAGGGCACGAGGGAAAAACAGGGAGAAAACACCTGCCGTATATACGCAGAGAGCTGCGTATATACGCAGTTGCCGGCGTCATATAGAGAGGTGCGTAAATACGCAGGCTCTTGCGTATATACGCGGCCTATGCGTTATATATTTTTTTCCAAACCTGAAATATTGTTGATTTCCTCGGATTGTATTGTATTTTCCCTTGATTCGACGCACTAGCACCCTTGTTCTCAAGCAAGGTTCTAGGTATGTTTAGAAGTTATCCACGTATTTCGGAGTATTTTTGCGTATTTTTGTATTTTTTTGTATTTTCTTGCGATTAAATGATAAATATAGAAAATGTAGAAATCTTTAGAAAATAATCTAAAATACTGGGTGAGGTCAGGAAAAGTGAATGTGATGAAAGGAGGAATTATTGAGGAATACAATATAAATTATTAAATAATCCTAAAATAGAAAAGAAAACCTATAGATAATATATAATAAAGAAAGTTTTGCCCATTTTATTTGTCCTTTGCCACAGTTACGATTATGACCCCACGCTTTTTCAACTTTTTAGTGAGTTTCAAGCCATCTTTTCTAAGTCGAACAATCGCGAGACGCAATAGTAAGTTTCATCCTGATTACTCTTTATTGGAATTTTAGATTGTTACAGAGCCCCACTTTGACTGAGTCTGAGAGACGATAGTTCGTAGACGAAAGTTCAAAGTATTCGTTCGGAAGAAGCAACTCAAGAGTTCTGCGACCCTGGTTACCCTTTTGCGCGTACTGCAAACAAGGTTAGTTTTACCTGTACCGCGCCCCATGCGGGTGTTATGCCTTGGAGCGCTGGATCTCGGGTGTTCTCCCTACGGCTGCCTTGGCTTTTCAGTGGAGAAATGATAGCAACATCTGTCGGAATGGCTGTTCCTTCAGAATCTTCCCTACGGCTTACCTTAGCTTTTAGGCAAGATAATGGTGATGAAAACTCGGAGCGCCTCGTTTCCTCAGGTAGCTTCCCTACGGCTGACCTTGGCTTTTCGGAAAGAAGTGATTGTAGAGCTTCGCTACTGTGACCTTGCTTTTCGGAGAGTAATGTATGTTCGTTGGACGCGCTCGTTCCTTCGGCAAGTTCCCCCCCCTTTCGGCTGACCTTGGGCTTTTGGGAGAGTTGTGGATTGATAGTATGCCTCCCTACGGCTGACCATTGGCTTTTCGGAAGAAATGTATGTTCCGTTGGAAGCGGGCCTCTCTTCCTTCGGCAAAATTTCCCCTCGGTGACCTGGACTTTTCGGAGTATGTGATGTTATTGCACTTCCCTACGGCTGAACATGCTTTTCGGAAGAATGTTTCGTTGTATAGCAACAAATGGTGTATACGATGCGCAAGCCGTAGGCTGTGAGGAAATGTATGTGTAGTAGCGGAATTTCTGGTGCGGCGAGAAAAATTTCAAACCAGAGCAGGCGGAACTTCTGTGCGGGAAATTTCCAAGACCCGAAAGATGTATTTGCTATTGAGATTTCTGATAGCGGGAGAACATAAGACCCGAAGATGGTTTCGCTGGATTTGTACGGAGAGAAATCGTAGCCGAAGATGGTTGTGCTGGGATTTCTGAGTGTAGCGGGAGAAACATAGACCGAAAAATGCTTGCGGATGTCTGGTAGCCCCAAGATGATTGTGAGTAGCCCCCAAGTATTCTTGGTTGGCTTTTGCAAATGACACTTGGTCACGACATTTGTGTTTATACACTTTGAATCTTCTGTTCTGAGCTTAGATCGTGATGCTTCCTTAGTATGTGGTTTCTTCACTACATAAAGCCCCTAGAACTTTTTAGAGCCGTTTTGTGTATGTATGCTTATGGCTGCCTTCCGCAATGTCTTCCTCGGAGTGCGGGGACGCCCTCATCATGTTCTCCAGAACTTATTGACCGAGCGTATCGATTCATGAATCAGAGTGGTAAGTGGGACTGGGAGTTGCACCTAGTAAATGGACACACTTAGCCTGAAACTACGGGTTGTATGATATGCGCTATGATGCATGTAGTGATTGTATACTATTGAGACTTAATGTACGAATGCAGTTGTTGTATACTAATGAGACTTTGTATGAATGCTGTATGCTTGCTATATATATGTATTGTGTTTTGTGATTTATGCATGAGTATGCGTTTGTTTATGCATGCGTCTATTTGCATTGGAGGCACCGACTTCGACCCTCCCAAAAAAAAAAAAATGGACATCTACGAGCGTTTGAGTCGTAAGTGAAGACCATAGCATTTAGCGAGTACACAACTCGATCCCCGTGTGCAAATACGGCTGAAATAGGCAAACATACCCCAATGAGTGAAAATCATTGAAGTTGACAACGTGGCGTAGTATGGAGGCGTATGATACGGTACAGAAGGAGCGTTACACGCCTTGCAGTATAGCTCCACTTTCAAAATTTAGGAAAGGTCCAGTACGCACAAAAGCCTGCGTTATACGCTGCTATGTCGTATATACGCTCTCAGAGATCAGCTATATACGCTCAAGCTTAGGGATGTTCGCGCTAAGTTTATGCAGGTTGCATTATATTATTAAATGCGACGTTTTGGGATTATGCACCTCGAAAACCGGACTCTTGTTGTCTGTTTACTACAAACCATAAACACTTTACTTCTCTAGTTCTCTTTAGCATGAGGATCGCAGGTTGATTTCGCTCTGGACTTCATGATACGTGATCTCTCCAACACGTCAAGGCGAACATTCGTGTACCATCATTGCAGCGTGTTTCTGATGTTCAGGTTTGAAAATTGATATTGCCTTTTTGTACTTAGGCTGCCATAAAATTATGGATCTCGTACTCATGTCTTTGCTTTAACATAATGAAATTACACCATTGCCTGTAAGATTAATGCCTTTATTGGTTGGCCTTGGACACCCTCTTTCGCCCTGACTTATCGGAGTTCTTTTATAATAATTTCGAAAATTTCATGGGCTTTGAGAACGGCACGTTTCCGACATTGTTTTTGGCCACGAAATCGATTTATTGAGATTAATGACACTTTTGTAGAACAATGAGTCAGAAATTGGTGATGCTCATAGGGAGAGCCTTATTTTTTGCCTTTGTCATTATTCTCTTCCTCAAAAGTCGGAAATTTTTGGCCTTGCCTCTGTTATCTCTGTTGTTGAACATGCTAGGTTGGTCGTTCACCCTCTTACTTTGTTGCGGAGGAGATTGTTGCTTGTTTGGACGGACTTGGAAAAGATTCCTTACACCTCCTATGACTTGTTGGTCTATATTTGCAAGGTATAATTACATTCTTAATTGTTAATTTAAAGTAGTAATTCCCCTGTTTTCTATTGTTCGGGAAATATTCATTTTTCTATGCGATATGTTGAATGGGAACGTCTATTCTTTGATTATGCCTTCTGAGAACATGCATCGTATAACACTTAAAAAGCTACTGTACTCGCAATAAGTGTACTTGTTCACGGCATGAAGGCAGTTGGGTACGATACTTCGCGAGTGGAAAGCTGTATCGGTGGTTGTTCATAGTTGCGTATTAGAGAATATCGACATCGGATGACGGGAGGCTTGCCCACTAGTTGACTGCGGCGTTGAAGTTTGTATTTCCTGTCCCGTCTAATTGCAGTCAAGTATGCAGGAAACAGTCATCCCAGATCGTGATATCGCGCCTCAAATCACTCATTTTTAAGCGTTCCTGAAGAAGGTGAGGTGGATTTTTGGGTTGCTCGTCCTAAGTGGAGGTATTAAGGATCTTTGAATGATCGTGATCGCGAACACTTCGAATGTTTCTACCAAGAGTGGTGACTGCAACCAACGCGAGATCTAGTGCTGACCATAGGGCTGCGGAGAGAACGAATTTAAGAAGAGTACGACCTTTTGGAGATTAAGATGCCTTGTCGTTCCTAAGCCTTAAGCGTTCGAAAAAACTACTGTAGCTTATCTAAGGACAGACTTGGGACACGGATGCACCTGTTTGGAGTCGAATCAGGCCCTGAATGAGGAGAAGAAGTCAAGGAGATCAGACCCTACTGCAAGAAAGATATGCCAAGAAGAGGATTGAGGAAGACTATGATAAGGAAGGGAGTGCAAAGTGGGTGGATAAGGAAGCAGTGAGAATGGAGAGCAAGTGCAATGGCATGGACAAAAGAAGAAGAAGGATAGACGTTTATTCTGAGCTTCTACATGCAGCCGTGCGTGCCCTTATTTTATTTTTATTAGCCTAAGTATATTGACTCAATAAAGTTTTATAAAAACAACCTTATTGATTTACAATTTTCATTGTTTGTTGTTTTTCTTGCTTTTTGAATTACTATGAGCAAAGGGAACGTGGGGAAAGTTTTATAATGAGCCGACTCAAAAGAAGTTGCCTACGTATCCAATGTGAATCGGCCTCTCAGTTATATGGCTGGCGGTGAGGTTAGGTTCAATGCTTTTTGCTGAGTTAAATGTAATATTTCTTTTGCGTCCATGTTGATTCGAGGCTTGAAACATCGTCGCCATTTAATCTTCAACTCACGCCTCAAGATAGAGTTCTTACTAATGTATGACCTGCCTAATTATGGACGGAATTGCGCGAGGGTCTAAACATTTTCCTCAGCCTTTAACCCAAGTCACCTTTCTTTGATGTTACGAGGCTTACCACCTTATTGAAATGTCCTCGTGCATTCTTGGTATTGATAGATTTGCACATTGTTTAGGCGGCGAAGGGCCTCCTCAAAGTGTGATTTCATCAATTAGCACGGACCCACTAGGCCTCGGGGTACTTTGCTTTATCGAGCAGAAATGCGGAAGTGAACTGGAACGTCCAATTCAATGGTTGAAACTGCTTTTGTATCATAACGTGAGTAGGGGTGTATCCCGTAGAGTCCGAATTGAAGTTCGATATCCCCAAAGAGCAAATGGAGCTTGTGAGGCAATCCTTATAGGTTATCGTTCATCTTGGCGATGATGTCTTTACATTTTGTTTGCTGCTTCTACAGCTTCTTGGTTCTGGCGATACGGGGCGGACGATGTGTGATTTTGTACTTGCAATCAAATCAGCGCACTTTTCTGGAAGTGAGTTTCCATTGTCGCTATGATTTCATGTGGCACTCCAAGCAGACAAACAATATTTTGTCTCAATGAACTTTGCACATGTTTAGCTTGAAGGGTCGCATGGAGGCTTCCTCCACCATTTCGTGAATTAGTCGATGGCGAACTAAGAGAATTCATGCCCACCTTGTCCTGGAGGGGTAATCTCCCTATCTTAATGTCGATGCGCCCATGTGGAAAAATGGCCAAGGGAAGTGAAAGGTATTATTAGGGATGGATGGTCTGTTTGCAGGTTGCATTCTTTTGCAGTGTCACACTTCTTACATAGTGGTGTCGTGCAGTCTTTTCTCATGGTTATATCCATAATTGCCAAGTGGTTACAGGTGAATGGTTTTCTACGGGCACAAATAAAATTATAATGATTGTGAAGGACATGCATTAGAGCGGCTATCGAATCCACGCCACGCCATTGCACTGTGTCTCGAAAGGATTGACTTGCGCTTTTGTTTTCTTGTAGCAGCTAGCAAGACCAAGGAAAAAAGGGACTCCCCCTTCCTCAAAACATCAAAGTAACAATGAGACGCATCTATGAATAGCCTTGTTGTGGTGAAACCATGACAATACACTTCCGTTCTGTGTAAGCCATGGATAAGTTGGATGAACGAAACGCAGAGGTTAGGAACGGCTTTTCAGTATTGTTACTGCTACAAGCGCGCTTAGGAAGGAAAAGAAAGAGTTCGGAGCTACTATAATCTGTTTTGCCCAACAGGAAAGAATTTCAAAAATATCACACATGGATGTCTCTTCAGAATTGACTCTAAACAAGAATGATAAAGTTTCGAAATCCGCTCTAACAGTTGAAACGATCGGTCTCTGCTCCCATACTTTATCCACCACTCAAAAGATGTCACAAAAGTGAGGACATAAGGATGCTAGGCTAGAAGCGTACCTTATTCGATCAACTATGAAAATCTACATAGGTTAGGTGACCGTTTGGAGAGTCACGATTGCAATAACTCTCCCTAAGCTAACTTAGCCAAAGCGTCTGAAATGCATGACGAGTTATCGTCTTCGCGGGTTGCTGTGGTCTATGCACACCAGTATACTCTATCCTCCTTTGAGAGTCGGGCAGTCTGATACGTGTGCAAGAAAGTGATTGTGTCGATCAAGACGGTTATTTATAAAAGGGAGACACAATTCTCCCATCTTCTCAGTCTCCAGTATTCACAGGGAGGATGCTGACTTGCAATGATTGAAGAGAGACGAATTATCTCGATTCCGGGAGTACTCCATCAACTTCCAACTCCACACAACCTTGTCCGTGCAGGCTTTAACTGGGTGAATGTTCTCAACCCGAGATCCTAAGATGCGAGCGCAACCTCATATTCTAGGATCGCTTATGTAAGGGACTCTCTCACTACTATCAGTGATAATGTAGTCCTCTTACTCGCGAAGATCACAAGAAGAGCAGAGTGCTGACAATCTTCTCCTCTAGGACTTCTCATTTGCGAGAAAGTGAATCTCTAGAGTGGGTAATGCGCGTCAACCATCACTCTTTTAGCCGTTTGAAATCCGATACAACCTCTAGTCTAAACGTACGCGAGCCCGTCAGCCTGAAAATAAGATGCAGTCAATGCAATAGATCTTGTTGGGAATTCAAAGAGCTTTCTGGACTCCTGCTCTCCCGACGCGGAATGGTAGAGAATCCGGTCGGCGGGAACATCAAACTGTGCTCTTGAATCGCCAATTTTGAGTGAACGGAAAGCTCCTCCGACATCATAAATGATTTTGTGTGATGAGTCAATTTTCAAGGTTGAGAGGCTATCAATGATGCCACATTCTTTAGGCTGCGCCATGCCCCATAAACTCCTCCAGGATTTATCAGTTGAGGGTATACTTTCGGTCTCAGACTAATCAGTTTGGGCATCATCCAGTGAAGTATATTGTTGGAAGCTAGTGCACTCTGTACCTACGTCTAGGACGGGAAAGCGTTATATAGCACTTGCGAGTCAACGTTTCCGCTGCGTCGGTCAACAAACGAACAGAGAAGATTAATGAACAGTGCCGCAAGCTTTTGTTGCCCAAACCCTAATCGCAATAAGGTGTCCAAAGCTTCTATCTGTATCGGGATACCTCTGTCTGCCCGAATAATTGGAAGAACATCCAGGTTGTATAGCAGCACTTGGAAGGTTTCTCTCCAAATCTGGAGATAAGTGTCAATATTTTTTCAAGGCAATCAAGAAGAGTGCCAAGTTTGAATGGAGTGAARAAGTTGAAGCTGCCTTTGTCAAGTTGAAAGAACACTTGCACTCCCTTCCAAGGTTGGTAAGCCCAATGGAAGGAGAAACTTTGTACATGTATCTCTCAGTTTCAAAACATGCTTTGTCGGCCGTGTTGGTAGCTGAGAGGGAAGGAGCTCAATTGCCAGTTTACTTTCTAAGCCATGTACTTCAWGGAGCTGATATGCGCTACGCCACGTCCGAAAAATTTGGTTTAGCACTCATGATGGCTAGCAAAAAGCTCCGTCCTWACTTCSTCGCACATAAGATTGTTGTCTACACCGATSAACCAATCAAACAACCATTGACCAAGCTGGATTCTTCAGGGGGAATGTTGAAATGGGCAATAGCAGTGAACGGGTTCAACCTCGAGTTCGAACCAAGGAAGGCCATAAAGGGGTAAGCCCTAGCAGACTTTATTGTCAAAATGATCAGGCCTCCCCCAGCCGAAACGTCAAGTGACGTTTGGACATTGTTTGTGGATGGGTCATCCAACCAAAATGGCTATGGGACAGTGTTCAAGTCTCCAGAAGGAGATACTTTCGAATATGCCATACGATTCAAATTCCAGACATCTAACAACGAGGCAGAGTATGAAGCTCTTGTGGCGGGAATTAGAATTTGCAAAGCGGCTAGGGCAAGAAAGATGGATGCTATGTCAGATTCTCAACTAGTGGTGAGCCAGGTCAA
>SNQN01006635.1:0-37490 GCA_008642245.1 Bassia scoparia | reverse complement strand
TTTTACTGATAACTCATTCTGTATTTTATATGATTTTTTGTTCTTTATTGTTTAATATATAATCTGATATGTGTTTTCGTTTTTTCTTTATGCTATTTTCTTACTTTTCATTGCTTTTATGTTTTTGTTTTTATTATTACGTTATATTTTATGTTCTGTCTATATTATATTTTAATGCTAACCACAGGCAAAATTCAAAGAGATCAACATCATTCTGTTCCCTATTGAAGATCCCTCATGAAATCAATTAGTGACAATGCCCCCATTTTTAAAGCAAATGTGCAATCTATAGCCAAGTATAAGATTCAGCACCACAAGTCATCACCATCAAGCCGCAAGCCAATGGGGCGTGCAACAGCTAACAAGATCTCAAACCATTATCTCTAAGATGACGAGAATCATTAAGACTTGCCGCAAAGCTTACACTTCCCTCTATGGGTTACATGACTTATTCCACTTCTCGGAGCACTCGTTCTCACTATCTATGGTGCGGAAGTTTAGACCAGTAACGAATAGAGATCTCGTCACTACGCATTGTCCAGATAGCAAACTCCCCAGAATTAGAATGGATAAGGCGAGATTCGACGAGTTAGCTACATTGCTCGAACGAAAAAAAACGGACTAGCAGCCTTGATTCATGTGGCAAGCATACCAAAAGAGGTCGAACGGTACTTTCAATCAGCGAGTCAAATCAACGAGGCATCACAAGAAGTGATTTGGTTTCTTAAAGCCACTTCGCAAAAATGTTCCTAGATCCTCGAAGCAATTTCATCCTAATTGGGCGGGTCCTTGACATTGTTCAAAAGTCTTACCAAAAGGGGTAGTTCAACTAATGAACAAATGACATAACTTCTACACCACACCAACCTCTTAAGAGCAGCTAAGAAATACTATTTTAAGCTACGCGCGCACCGCTTCAGCAAACAACAAGTAGCCACCATGCATCAGAACTACGGATGGCTTGATCCTTTGGGATACGTAGGGCAGGCCTCGCCTTGAGGCTCGACCACAATAACAAGTGCCTACTTAGTTTGATTAGCAAGGAACAACAGTCAAGCGGCAATTAGACGAAGCTTCTTCAACATCCTCAAAAGTAAAAAAATGTATAAAAGCCAAGCAAGTTTGTAATTTATTACTGCTTTAAAATTAAAATTGAGCACACTACAACTACAAAAAAGAGAATTCAAATCCAATTGTTCACTAGTACATGCAAACGGCTCGCCAGGGCCAATCACTATTAACTCATAAATAAAACAAACATTAGACAACAACAGTTGTGGAAAAAAAGCAATTATCCTTCCTCTTCTCGTCTTTTCCTTGCATCGTCCTTCTGTTACCGGAGCCTGCCACCTTTAGCTTCCTAACCATTGCGGTCTCTTGGTCTATCTTCCACAAGCAGGACATTCCTTTTCTTTAGCACACCTCTAAGCACCTCTTAGGCCTAAGCTTCTTTTCAGCATCTTGAGTCAATTCCTCATAGGAGGAAGTCTTTCGAGCTACTCCAAAACAGCACTTCTTAGGACCCAAGTCTACTTGTCCTTACAGACAGCTCAATCAAAGCAAAGCAGGGGTCTCATGAGTCACAGTCCCAGTCTCGCTTACTCTGTCATGGTTCCTTCTACTCGCACGTCTCCTCAACACACTCATCACATTAGTGCATTCATCTAGACACGTAATGAGAAACTTGTGGTCACCTCAAGCAAGTGGGTCACTCAAGTGTAAAATGGATTCCTAGTACTTATCCCACCTATGCATTCCCGATGCAAAAGTGCTTGTCCTAAGAGACCGTGCAACTTTTCCCAAATGCCCATCACCATTGAAGGAAAATAAAAAAGGTCAACGCAAGTCAAGCTGCCACGCACATATGAAGACAAAGCGAGTATGGCACCATACTCCTAATACCCCACTAAGGAATAGTCGCCGCACGAGAATGCCACGGTTAACAAGATAAAAATCCACTCAGCTAGAATTTGTTACATGGACCCTCTTATGGGAAAATAATCCCTTAGCAGACTATTTGATAGGATTCTAGGGCGCTCTCAACTAGGCTCAAACGCTTTATTAACAAATTGTCAGAACAGCAAACAGTGTTACATATTTATCCATCACACAATAAACATAGCAATAATATTGATAATGCCACTATTTTGCAAATATTCAGACAAAAATATTGTACCTACAACAAAATGGGAATCTAACAAAGGCGCATACTGCATCCTTCTTAAGACGAATCGAAGCATCATGAATAAACTCCCCCGTGCACAACAGCATTGGCAGTACTCACGATAAACTCTACGGCAAGAGGCATCACTAGAAAATATAATCAACTAAGAAGCAAGTCAATTTCGCCGACATGCATCTATGCCGCTCGTAAATATTGGACTAAGTCTCAAGTATCGCTCTATTCATCAACAAAGCAATCAGCAATTAATTGGATATAAGGGAGGACTTACAATAGCAGTATAATAGAGCAAGTTCTCAGCAAAGAATAATTCCTTGTCCCGAAGATGAAAGCTGCGTCAATGGTCCCACATGCTTTATAGCACAAAAGAAGGTTGTATCGGACTTAAACCTTAAAGTCAAGAGAAATTCCACAATTCAGCCTTGCAGGTCCTCCCTTTCACGAGCCTTGAAGTTTCGAAACATCATTAAAGCATTAACAAAGTCTCTCTTCATGGATATTGTTGCAAATTCTTCAGTATGTAATGAATTAAATGAATCTAATAGTGTAAGAGAGGTTCTAAGCACTAATGAGGCTTTTACATGAATGGATTTAGGCGTGCATAAACCCCTTTTTTTAAGCACTTTAGCCGAACACTTGCTAAAATCAAATTCGAGCAAATTAAGCTCGATTCTAGGCGTAAGTACCCCAGCTAGACGCTATTACGCCCAGTTTGGCTAATTTTGGAACCATTTGCTGCTTCTATCTGCTCCCAATGCACGAGCCACGGCAATTTTGGTCCAGATTCATAGGTCATTCCCTGCATTTTTCAAAGAGGAACGAGCCAACATCGTCTCAAACAACCAACACAAACATACGCAACAACACAAGACGGATCGACGCTCTTAAGAGTTTAATCACAGCTGCATATAGTTAGCAAGTGCTTTGCAAATTGTTAAACAAAGCTCTCGGTATTACAAAAACGAGCTATGTCTAGGTCATACACAGTCTAGGCGTATTAACAAAACACTCGAGTCAAGCTAGAATCGAGTCAATCGAGTGAAGTTAAGCAAAAGTCAACGAATAAGTTAAGATAGCTCTAAGCTAAGTCCTAAAATCAACAAATGCAAAGCTAGGATACCCCCTTCCCTACAGTGACAGGTCATCTGCTGCTCACAACACGCGAAAAACCGAGTGATGCTAGCACTTGCAAGGCAGGACATCCCCCAGCAGCCTATCAGGGAAAGAAACTACAATAGAGGTTCCGGACGGTAAACTAAACGAAATCCAGGCTAAAAACGGGAAGTCGAAGCTCCACCCCGGTTAAAACCAGTCTCATCCGATGCACGCCCTCGTCGATCAACATCCCATCGTCACCTTAACGAACCTCAAAAGTTTTCAAGGTAAAAAACGATTCCTGACCCTGCAAAGCATTGAAATTATTGATTGAGTGCATTACCGGTCTCTCAACTGACAGTAGGAGTGTTCCAGACATCTATTACTCCCAGCGCCTCATGTGCCTACTCGAGGCATCTATGTCACAAACATGGGCAAGTCAGCCCACACGTATGAAACATGGTATGAAAAATAGAATCGAGAATCAATATGTTTCTACCTGACATACCCAGGGGGCATTCAAGGTCTAACTAAGGGGCATTCCACGAGGTTAGTAATCAACGTAGAGCTGCACAAGCCAAGTTCAAAGTTAGTGCACACTCACTACACAACGAAAAGACATGATACACGCAAAGAAAAGGGTGTGGATGTCAGAGCTCCATACAATTCGGAACACATACATAAGATTCAGGGGCTAGTCGCGTCCTCAAGAATGAACTGATAGCATCGGTCTGCTCTGGATACCCTAATCACCAAGAGGAGATTGACTACCACCGCCTCACCTGAATCAAGCGTTTTACAATGTGTGACTAGCAGCTCTCTCGATCCATTCATGGTAGACTTGGAGGGTGCTCTGAAGGACTTGCACAGAATGAGCGCTGTGCATCTTACACTAACACCACCCCGAAGCACGAAGATCAGGCCCGAGGTCCTTAGGAAAAGACATCGCCTTTTGGGCCTCAGTTGTTGCAACAACTCCTTCGGTCTCGCTCCCCCTACGCCTCGGCGGGCGCATCTCCCCTGCGCAGAATGTGGTTATAATAACATAGAACAATGAAAACATACAAGATAAGGGAGCGAAACTCACCTCAGTTGGGTTCAGCGGTTGGAAAATCCTCTTGTTTGTAGAAGTCATCGTCAGAATCGGAGTATCTCTGGGCTCCACCGCATCCATTCACAGGCATCGAGCAGGCTGTGCGTGGGATAAACGTAGACTACAAAACCATGCAGTAAAGTATCGTAGCCAGGAATTTGCACAAAAGACAACTAATAGGCTCAAACCAGTAGAGTAAACTAAATGCAACAAGATGGTAAAAGTTAAAAGAAATTACCTCAAAGTACTTGCAACAGCCACAGCAGCCAGCTAATGCAGAGATAGCAGCGCCATCCAACTGACGGCAGTATAACCTTATAGAATGCACCAGAGCAGCATAGCCGAATCCACCCCAGTCATAGGAGGAATGGGGAGAAAGCGAAGCTGAATTTTGCTCCCCGTGCCCTTATCAGGACACAAYGCCGTGCAAAGCATCCCCATGATAAAAATCTTAGCTGACTGCTCATCAGGGGTGCCAGCCAACTATGAACCCTCCATGAGCACGTTCTGTGATGCCCGGTTATCCACGCTCTTAGCTCTCAGGCGGGAAGCAATGAGACCCAACCACTCATCCAAACAAGGATCAAAAAGCCTGATCTTGTTATCTAACGGGACAAGCTTTTTAGTGAAGAAAGCCTAGTTAGCTTAGCAAAGTCATAGGGGGTCACAACCATTTCCCCCCACGGGAAGTGAAAGGTGTTTGTGGTATCCCAAAACCACTCCATCAGGCCGAACACCGAGATCCAGGGAGCATAGCAAAGATTGACTGGTCAGGTTGAGAACGAAATCCTGAAAGCCACATCGCCCAAGGATATCCCATACTCATCTACGACACTCAAAGAACTCTCTACGGAAGAGGTTACCAATCGTTTGAGAGGTCCCGTACGTTCGATTACTGTAGTCACTATGCACAAGGGATGACACGAAAGTTAGCAAACAAATCATAACAAAAGGTAACCGGACAAGTTAAAACAACATACCCGTCCATTCCTCGGATGAATAGAAATGTGGTAATCTGGGAAACAGCTCAACTGAGAGTTGTCCCAATCAGTCACCCTCCAACTCTGGCGGGAACTATGCACTTGCTTTCCTCTTCGGACTAGCATGATACAAGCAGAATAGAGCAAGGATTCAGAAAACAAACGGGCAGCATAACGGCTCAAAATGGGCATCTCGTTTATAAACAAAAGGCCCTCCGGGGGCTTACATCTAACCAACACAACCATGGACGAAGGAAAATGCACAATTTCCTAGCAGTTGGAACAATAGGCAAGCAACTAGAAAGGTGAGAAAGAGTACTTCTTGTCCCTAGTGAATATACATGCCTAACAGAATTCACGATTCCATTCACAAATTCTATATGCAACGAGGATTTCAAGAAGGTGTATATACTCACTCATATGCCATAATCCCTAATTTAGCAAGTAATCACCATTAACAAGTGCTTTTTCAAGCTTTAAGCTACTTACAATGGTGAAATCATACATGGGCATCCACATTGTTGCAAATAGGCATGGAATGGTTTATTCTAYCATCAACAAGCAATAATAAACAAGGTACATGCATAACTCAACAACACATGGGCATGACAAGCTACTATTCATCATCTTCTTCAAGTAGTAAGCTTACAATGGTATAACTCATTCAAATTTGCACCAAATTTGATGAAACAAGTTGSAAAAGATTCAAATAAGCATGAATAATCCAAAGCATTCAAYAATTTCAAGCATACACAAGCAAGGGAGAAAGCATGATTTCAATTTCACAAATTTACAAGGCATATTGAAATGGCATGATGTTGAGTATTACAATTGCAACTTATAAGTGAATTGCAAGTTTCGAGTAGTAAACTTACTTGAATTTGGAATTTGATGAGCAACCAAAGCCTTTCCAAGCAATTCCAAGGTATAGCAATGGAGTTTAAGGATAGCTTGCAACAAACAAAGCAAAGAGCAATTGACAAATGAAGCTAAAGTGCCATAATAAGGCACGATTTTTGACCAAAATAGCCAAAATACTGGGCGTAATTGAGCCCAATTTCGGGCTATTTTTGGCTCGAAAATTGAGCTTTTCTTGTGGGCCCACTTGTGTACGCGCGAAGCTCGTTGCGTTCAAATGTTGTTGGTACTTCCCGGGAATTCCAACCAGCTTTCAAAGTCATGCACAATGACCACAATGTCCCTAAGCAAGCAAAATGAGCCTGAAAGTCATTGAATTGCTACCAAAAACACCTAAAGAGCTACGACAAGCCGTAAGCGAATGCAAAGTCACAACGAAGCAATAGCCACGATCAAGTGAAGGTCGAAAGAAGATCAAAGTCAAAGCGCACATTCTCCAGCCGAAGTTGCATCATCTTCGCACTGTCTCTTATACACATCTAGATGTGTATAAGAGACAGCTACAGAGCTACGACAAGCCGTAAGTGAATGCAAAGTCACAACGAAGCAATAGCCACGATCAAGTGAAGGTCGAAAGAAGATCAAAGTCAAAGCGCACATTCTCCAGCCGAAGTTGCATCATCCTCGCAAGGGCCAAGCATTAGCCTGATTGTGTATACGCAATGCAAACATTTACAAAAAGAYATTGCTATACGCAATCGTGGCTATACGCGACATTACCTCAAGTTTAGTTCTCCCGAACGACTAGCGGAGATGGGATAYAGTAGATCGAGCACGCACCTGCAAAAAGACATTCGCTATACGCAATCGTGGCTATACACTGCGTTACCAGTATGTTAATCTTCTCGGACGACTAGCCGAGACGGGTTAAAATAGTTCAAACAAGCACCAAGTCCTAACGGAGGCATCGGAGTGGACATTGATATAGTAATTCCCCATGAAGTTCTAACGGAGTCATCGGAGTAGACAATTGATATGAAATTTCTCCAGGAAGTCCTAACAGAAGTATCGAGGCGGACAACCTGTTTGYAAGAAATCTCAGTGGAATCAGAACCATAGGTGAAAATTCCCTTAAAGATCAAAGCACGGAGTCCCRGTGGAATCAGAACCATAGGTGGAAACGTAAGCAAAAGTGTTAGCAACAGAGACAAGTAAGCAAGCAAGAAATCAACATGCAACCGCAGGTACAGGTAAAACTAACACATTTGTTTTGTAGGTACCAAGTACTTTGGCCTTCGTTTTACGAGATTTTACTCTCTACAAACTCAGCCAAAGTGGGGGCTTTTGTAGATACATACATTTTTCCCTAGCCCAAGACGACCAATGATAAGACACCTCTCGCAACACACATGTCAAATCGAGAGAGCTAGGACCCGGACATGCCCTATAAAGGGCAGATTCCCTTGCACCGGACGACTCTTCCAGGTATTTAGCACCTTAAAGAATAAATTTTATTTTTCAAATAATTTTAACTTATTTTTAAACATTTTTCTAGAATTTTTTGGATTTCTTTTGAATTTTTCTATTCATGTTTTGCAATTTTCAGAATTTTCAACTATCTAGTTAATTTTACGATAATTAATTAAATTATGAAATCAATTTCGAAATTCACGAAATTTTAGCACAACACACTATTTTTCACACGGCATTTTTTACATTTTTTCCCATAATTTTACGATTTATGGTTTAATATTTATGAATTTCGTAAACAAAAATGCAAAACCGAGCAAAGCGGGCCATCCTGGGATATTTTTCCTCGAGACACGCGTCTTGAGGAAGCCAAATATCCCGATCATTGTGATAATATCAGCCGCGATTATAATAATATCGATTATAACTGTATAAAATCACGTATATATTTTATACGATTATATTACTATAATATTTCACTACAATCTCGCTATTCGAGGTACAACAATCCCGAATATCGCAATAATATCCGTCGCAATTGCAATAATATCAGACCATAATCATATAAAATCACGTATGATTACATCACGATATTATTTAATCGGAATCACACTATTCGAGGCAAGGAAAATTGGCCGAAATCCATGCTGACGCTGGGCGCAATTACGCCAAGTTTTGGCGGCTATTACACCCAATTTTGGGCATAATTTCACCCAAAAATTACCCGTTTTGGCCGATTTCGTCCCTTTCCTAAAAATAGGGAGCCTCCCTATTCATTTAACGGATTTTTAGACGAACACTTGGCTTCTATTTTTTTTCTCTCTCACTCTCTCTCACAAACACTCAAACACTTTCAAACACTTTGAAATGCAATTCTAAACCCCCTTTTGCATGCTTGTTTAGAAATTCGACTTTCTATATAATTTGCATGTAATACTGATTAACGAAGAATTTGACAATTCAAATTAAAAGCAACCTTAAGGCATAAATTTAAATTCCTCGTACGAGTGCTTGCATGCTTGTCTCACGACTATAGTATTCTTTAACAAAGACCTGCAAATTTCGTGTTTCACGCCTAATAAGATAACTATGGTCAACCGACATTAGGCTCCTGGAATACGTAATTAACACTACATGCCACAACAAACTAGACACTATTTGCATAGTATTCTGCTAAACAACCCGCCTAGTAATTGTTTGTTGTTGTCTTTCGAACAATGATGTCGCAATAACTGTGTAGAGGCCGCTAGTTGCGGGGGGGGGGGGGGGGTGGGGCGTTGTGCACTACTTCACCCTTACCCTTGACCCCTAATCCAGACCTTTGGTGCACTACCCGACATGGAGTCCTTCGCTTTGCTTTATGCAATTATAGGCAAGGCTAAAAACGGGTTCCGCAGCTTCCCAAAAGAAGTGCGGTGGCGACTTCCTTTACTCTTTTCGAGTATAAACACACAACTCCAGGCATACTCACAATATATAAAAGTAAGAATTCAGTTCTAGCGAACAAACCGAGCCGCCCTTATATTGTACCCCGCAGAGTAAAGGGACTGGACCTAGTCCGGCCCGGTGACGCCCTAACGCCCGTACACCACACTAAAGCCAAGCATAGCTTTTCTATTGCAGAGTATCGTTCCTCGTATGGAAGAAACTTCTTGCTTAGGTAGTAAATATCATTCTCTTTATCGTTTATTTCTTATGCGAGCATGACTCCCACTACGGTGATTACCATGAGGTAGAGCCGCGGTGGATGCCCAGTGCGGGCAGGAGCTTGCACAAGAAGGTTTCTGAGGTATTCCTTAATCTTATTGAAAGCTTGTTGGAAACTGTCGTCTCATTTCTTGGGTGTACCTTTCTTCAACTTCTTGAAGATGGGTTCACAAAGCATTGTGACCTTGGATATGAACCTTCTGATGTATTGAAGTCAACCCAAGATCCCTCAGATTTCCTTCTCATTTTACGGTTCCTTAAGTGACATGATGGCTTTAAACTTGGTTGGATCGATCTCGATGCCTCGAGAGCTGATGACGTAGCTTAAGAGCTTGCTTGAAATGACTCCGAATGCACTTTTTTGTGGATTTAAGTGCATGCTGAATTGTCGGAGTCTTTTAAAGAACTTCTTTAGTGCAAGGGTTTGTCCTTCTCGGTCTTTTGATTTGACGATCATATCGCCGAAATGGAACTCTTCTTCTTTATTTATCATGTAAAGAAGTAGAGTATTGGCAACTCATTGATATGTGACGCCTGCATTTTTGAGACCAAAAGGCATCACTGTGTAGCAATATAGCACCACGGAGTGGTGAAGGTTGTCTTTTCCATGTCTTCCTTGGCCATTTTGATTTGATTATACCCTGTATACCCATCCATGAATTAGAGCAAGTCATGATCTGTAGTGTTGTCTACGAGAACGTCTATGTGCAGTAGAAGGAAATTGTCTTTCGGACTTGCTTTGTTTAAGTCACAAAAATCCACACACATTCGAAATCATCTTATTTCTTAGGTACTTAAACCACATTTTCTATCCATTGAGGGTAATTGACGACCCTAATGAAGTCGACATAATGCTTTTTGATGACTTCTTGTCGAATTTAAGTGCAACATTCGGTTTCATGCGACGGAGCTTTTGTTTGACTGGCTTAGCGCCCTCTATGAGCGTAATTATTTGCTGTGCGATGTTTTGATCATTCCGTGGCATGTATTCGTAGAACCAAGCAAAAACATCCCTGAATTCCCTTAGTGTTGCAACCAGTTTATCCCTTTCTAGCGGACTTAGTGTCAGACCAATCTGAATCTTCCGCGGCGTGTTATTGTCGGAGATGTCTACCTTTTCTGTTTGCTCGGTGACGGAAGATTTCTTTTCGTGCTCTTCCATTGCCTTTATTAACTCATTATTATTTTGTTTGTTTTCGAGTTGTGAATTAAAGCAATCATAAGAGGGAAAAGAGGAGTAAGTAGAAAGGTGCATGTTATTAAACTCTTAAGAGAGTACAGATAAGTTAGTCTTTGAAGAGACTTGATAGACAAGGGAAAAGGGGACACTAGGCTCCTTGACAGACTCAGGAGGACACTCCCTAGGACTAGCTATCCTAGCTTCTACGACCCTAGACTCAGACTCGGTCTCAGTTTCAAAATCCTCGTACAATGGTCCTTCGCCCATGGTGCACTTGATAACCTTGCCTTTTGGAGTAGTTATCTTCACGGCTTGCTGTTTCTGAGCTTCTTCTTCTTTGCAAGCATAGTGCTTACTAGGGATGAATCCTTTAGGATCATTGGAACAGTGAACTGCATCAGCTAGTATTTTAGTGTTGTGGAGTTCGTTGGAAAATTGAAGAGGTCGTTCGCACTTCACAAGTCATACACATTGAGGAGATCAAGGTTTAAGGCAAACTGGGCTATCTTCTTCCTCCATTTGTGACTGACACACATGCCTCTAGCTAGGGCCTTGATGTCGCACCGTTTCAAAATCTCATAGAGTAAGGCCTCAGGGAGGGCGTTTAATGTTATATTAATGTTGTTTGATTCATCTATTGCTCCCTCTAAAGAAGGGTCTTGAGTTTGTGTGGTGCTGAGAGGTCCTACGATTAGTGCAACCGCAGTAGGAGTGATGAGGATTAAGGGGTCAAAAGTGACATCCCCTTCTTTGAGCATGAGTACACCCAAAGGGCTTGTTTGAGTGTTTGTCTAGTTAGCCCATGGAGGTGTAGGAAGCTTGCTATACACATCCAAAAGTTTCTCACCAAATTGAATAGCCAATGAGAAAAAGTACGACATCATAAACTATATTTGATTCCGGTAGTCGCGACAAAATCCATAAATCACATCCAATTTTCACAAGTTGAGGTAATGTTGAGATTGAAAATCATACATCGAGGGCCCAATAATAGGCGGAAAGTATTTATATTTATTTTAATTTTTTTATATTTTTAGCCATTTTCCTCTATTTTGGGATTTTTAAGAATATTTTCCGTAGGTTATTTCTCTGATTTCCACTTTTCATTTTGCTCTCCTCATTTTTTGAAATTTTCCAGTATTTTTAGATTATTTTTCGGATTTGTCTTTGATTTTCTATGATTTTTACAAGTTTTATAAGATGATTTTCGAAAATAAAGGAATTCAGAAATTTGTAGATAAATTCATAAAATCCGGGAATTATCTGAAATATTTTAAAATAATCTTGTACACAAAGTTTATCCAAAAGTGGAGGTTAACTTAGATGGTAATTAGATGAAAAAACACGAATATTAATTCCTGAAGAAAAAGATGGATAAAATTAAAATTAAGCACGGATCGCTGATGTTGCAAGCCACGCCAGCCACAACCGTATATACGGTTTTGATGACCGTATATATGGTCCTCAGACCGTATATACAGTTATTCTCCATATGTTTGATTTCGTATTTTGTCTATAATTTCCGTTATGCCTATAAATAAATGCTCTTTGGGCCTAATTGAACATCAACAAAAATAAATCAATCACAAAAACATGAATCACTCACAACATCCAAGTTTCTCAAATCCGTTGCAACTTTCGGAGTTGTTTCTTTGCGAATCTAGGTACAAATTCAGAGGCTATTCAATCTAAGTTTCTCTTTTCTTTTATT
This sequence comes from Bassia scoparia, assembly GCA_008642245.1. Classification (NCBI taxonomy): domain Eukaryota; kingdom Viridiplantae; phylum Streptophyta; class Magnoliopsida; order Caryophyllales; family Amaranthaceae; genus Bassia; species Bassia scoparia. Next base: position 25,214 of record SNQN01006635.1, on the reverse strand, counting down.
ATTAATTTTGATACTTTTCGTTTATTTTTGCTTTTGAATTTCAATCATGTAAATTCATTCGTTTTCAAACGTTTTCGCCTTATCGCAATTGTTTTAATCATAACTGTCTATGCTAACGATCTCTTTTGTTGTGATAAGCGATTCAATTGGAAGCAAAACATTGATACACTAACCTTTGTTTTCCTTTTTGTTGATGGCAATACAAGGTAAGTTTGATTCATATATTTGAGTTTTCTATTGCTGCACACTAATCATCATCTCATACATACATACATACATACATACATATACATATATATATATATACACTTTTTGATTGCTTAAACAAGACCAGAAATTGTTGAATCACATTAAATTCAAATTAATCATGGGCAAACGGATTTTAAGCACCATATTAATTTCATTTATTTGAAGTGGTCACAATAATTAGGCTAGGTAGTGATGTGTGCATGACAAATGCTCACTATTTTATTAGATTTTTAAGGCTAGAGTGCTTCTATAGATACATACTGTAGGCTTCGCCCCGCCTTAGGAGGGCGTGACCTCAGCTTCAGTGTCATGGAGTTGAGCCATGGAATCCGCATGTGAATGCGTTGGGTGTGTTGTCGAATTGAGGGATCGCCACCGTGCCTATATAGGTTATTCACGGACGCCCGAAACATTGGTGCCAAACTAGTGGCCCCACAAGTAGGTCCAGTAACCACAGTGTGGGTTCGGGACATGTGTACGAATCAGATCTGTAACCCAATTCGCCCGCATGTAGCGACCTCTACTCGGTCTCATTGTAGTTCCATAAATCATAACAATTGAATTCAAGAAAACTTATTGATTTGACTTCGAAAGCGCACTAATTACTAGATGGGTTGCTATTATGTACGAACCAAGACTTCTACAATGGACAAGGCGATCACTTGATTGTTAGTCAATATTAATAAGGTGCTTAGAAACCGGTCGTCCATGATTATCTGACTTTAATGTGACAAGCGATTAAATTCCGGTCTTGTTTAACAAATATATACAAGTGTGATAGAAGATATATATACAAGACATGAAAACAAGGTTAGTAAGCATGATAATATACATGTGTGTCCTTCTCACCTTGTCAATGCAAACAATCAAATTGTTTAGAATAAAACTCAAAGAAATCGCCTTTCGATTGAATTGCTAAATGAGACAAACAAACGCGTTAGTATTGACAATAACAATATGTATAATAATGAATTGTGACAAGATGATGATAATAATAATAAGTGTTAATGCAAAGAATGAAAACAAAAACCATGGAAACATTAAAAACATTAAGAAAATCCTACGTATTTACATAAAACGATTAAAAAGTGAGTTTCTACATTGTTTTAATTGAATTAAAACTCATAACAATGATTAATCAAATTAAGAGAGACAAAAGGAATTAAAAAAAGAGTGAGAAATAGGTTTTTTGGTGAGTAATCTCAGATTTATACCCTTATTTCGCTTGTTGATTCGAAAGAGAATCGATGCTTTGAATTAGTAACGAATTGTAATGTGTTTAGAGTGTTTAGAGAGAGAGAGAGAGAGCAGACGTATGCCTCGTGAAGTGTGCGTGTCTGTCAGTGTGTCTCGGAGTGTCAAGCTGTGTCGAACTGAGCAAGGCAAGGGGTATTTATAGGCACGAGGCAAAACGAGGAAGCAGGAACCCTGCGTATATACGCTCCTAAGTAGCGTATATACGCTGCACACTTGCTAAAAAATTTGGAACTTGCTATGGCCATTAGCTGCGTATATACGCTGGAAATGGTGCGTATATACGCTCCTGATCAGCGTATATACGCTCCATTTCAGCGTATATACGCTCCGTCTTTGCGTATATATTTTCCAAAAAACCTCGAAATATTTTGATTTCCTCCGATTTTATTCGTGATTTCCCTTGATTCGACACACCTAGACATCCTTGCTCTCCAAGCAAGGATTTCTAGAATGTTCTAGAAGTTCCACGTATTTCTGGAGTATTTTCTAATTATCACGTATTTTCTGCGTATTCTGCGTATTTAAACATTGCAAATTCATAGAAAATCATAGAAAAATCAGAAAAATAATTTTAAAATACTGGCGGATTCAGAAAAATGTGACGGACATGATGAAAAAAAAAGCATGAGAATCGCCAGTGCAACTTGTTTGAAAACCTTCGAAAACCTTTGAGAAAACCGAAAGAAAATGTTTTTGCCTTGTATTTGACCTTTGCTCAATAGTTCCGAGTACGACCTCACGTATTTCCAACTTTCGTGAGTTCAAAGCATCTTTTTTCTGAGTCGAAACAAACGCGAGACGCGGTATGTTTCATCACGGATTACTCATTTGGGAGACACATTTTCAGGTGTATACACATACATTTGTCCCTAGCCCAAAACGGACCAATGATAAGACACCCCTCGCAACACACGAGTCAAGTTGAGAGAGCTAGGACCCTGACAAGCCCTAAAAAGCAGATTCAGCACCTCAAAAAATAAGTTTTTATTTCAAAATAATTTTAACTTATTTGTAACATTTTTCTAGAATTTTTTAAGCATTTTGGCAATTTTTGAAATTTTCAGCAATTTAATTAATTCTGCGATATTAATTAAATTATGAAAACAATTCCAAAATTCATAAAAATTTTAGCACAAACAACTATTTTCACAAGGAAGTTTTACATATTTTTTCCATAATTTTTTATTTATGGTTCAATATTTATATGAATTTCTTAAGCAAAAAAATCGCAAACCGAGCAAAGCAGGCCATCCCGGGATATTTGCCTCGAGACACGCATTTCGAGGAAGCCAAATATCCCCAACATCATGATAATATCAGTTGCAATTGCAATAATATCTATTATAATCGTATAAAGTCACGTATATATTTATACGATTATATTACGATATTTTTAATTACAATCTCGTTATTCGAAGTAAAAGTAATTCCCGAATTCGCAATAATATCCGCCGAAATCGCAATAATATTAGACCGTAATCATATAAAATCAGTATGACTATATTACGATATTATATCATTGCAATCTCACTATTCGAGGCAAGGAAAATCGACCGAAGTCCTAGGTAATACTGGCGCAATTACGCCCAGTTTTGGGCGTAATTTCGCGCCAAAATTTCCTATTTTGGCTGATTTCGACCCTTGCCTATAAATAGGGAGCTCTTCGTTCGTTTGGGGGCCGATTTTATTTGGACGAACTTTCTATCACTCATCTAACGGTCTCTCTCTCTCTCTCTCTCTCTCTCTCTCTCTCTCTCTCTCTCTCTCATTCTTTCTCACGAACACACTCAAACACATTCAAACACGATTCAAACACATTAAACACATTCAAAGTTCTTTTGCAATAGATCTAGGAGGTTTTCAAGGTTCTAAAGTTCGACAAGGGTTCCTAAGGGTCCGAAGCTGCATCCTTGGTCTTCGACATCGTGTTACGAGTAGGTTGAGGCCAACGACTCAATTCTAAACCGCCTTTTGCATGCTTGTTTAGAAATTCGACTTTCTATGTAATTTGCATGTAATATTGATTGACAAACAACTTGGCAATTGAAATTAAAAGCAACCTTAAAGCATAACTTTCATTCCTCGCGCGAGTGCTTGCATGCTTGTCTCACAACAATAATATGCTTTAACAAAGACGTGCAAATTTCGTGTTTCATGCCTAATAAGATAAATTATGGACAACCGACATTAGCTCTTGGAATACGGAATTAACAACACTGCACAACAACTAGATACTATTTGCATAGTATTCTATTACCAACATGCTTAGTAATTTTGCATGCTTAGGTTTAAAACGGAAAAACTATTTGTGGTATCTTTTGGACAATGAACTCGTAATAACTGAGTAGAGCCGCTAGATGCAGGGGGGCGGTCTATGCTCTACTTCACCCTTACCCTTGTCCCCTAACCCAGACCTCTGTGCACTACCAGACATGGAGTCCTTCGCCTTGCTTTATGCAATTATAGGCAAGGCTTAAAACGGGTTCCGCAGCTTCCCAAAGAAGTGTGGTGCTACTTCCTCTACTCATTTCGAGTATAAAACACAACAACTCCTCGCATACTCACAATATGCAAAAGTAAGAATTCAATTCTAGCAAACAACCAAGCCGCCCTTAAATTGTACCCCCCGGAGTAGAGGACCGAACCCAGTCGGCCCGGTGATGCCCCGGCGCCCGTACAGTTTTCTGCGACTTCACTAGGGATTTCACTAAAGTTATTACCTTTAGTGATGGAAGGCGAATTCTCGAATTGTTATGCGATTTCAGCGTCCTTAAGACGGCATTGTGTTTTAGGCATCCTACATTACAAGGAACTTAGGTCGTTGGCATGAGTTTCTGTTTTCCAGCATCACGTCTCATATAAGAGTGTTTTACACTTGAGACAAGACCGGGGGCTCGATTAAGATTGGCGCTGGTGTACTACCTATGTAACCAATTGTTAAGCTTGATGCCCATCCCCACCATGACGCGCGGCTGCATGCATTACGAAGCAGTAATGGTTTAGACCTCCTTTGATCATCATAGCGGGCTGGATGTATTAAGGATCGTTTTGAGCCTAGTCATGGGACCATCTTAAACACCCGGACTGACCCGTTCGATAACGTAACAATTGACTCTAGGTGGCTGGACTTTTGTTTTTCTTTTGCATATAGGGTTCATGCTGGTGTGACAACGTGCTACGTGCTTTTATACTACGGACCCTAGCTTTGCATACATAACAAACAAGTCATTGAGCCATGTAACAATCCTCATATAGTAAGGTGATCATTCCTTAGGAGTTGTAATGTCAAAATGGTTGTAAACTAGATTCATTAGGCGTTGCGTCTTTGTTCAGTCATACAATTGTAAACGAACGTTGGACCTTTGAACTTGGCCTTTTTTTTTTAAAAAAAAAGAAAGAAAAGCAAAAAAAAAAAAACAACAAAAACGAAAAAAATAATGACAAAAAAGGTGAGAAATGAAAATAAAAGGCAAAAGGAAAATTTCCGACGTTCATGCACTTTTTACATATTTGAGTCAGTCAATAGGCAAGTGAATGATAACCCCTAAGACATGCATAGCATCATAGGTTGATTCGACATGGAACATAACTTTTGGTCCATGTGCAAACAGGGTAGGCACCAAYGGTTGAGCTCATAGGCACAAGATTCGTTCCATGGTTTTCAAGCAACACTCCGCCGATCAACACCATTGCACTAATGGATAGTGAAGACACTCGAGTGGACTTGACTTTAGCTGATTTGAATGAGACCCTCAACTCATTGTTTTCTCGAGTCGCTTAGCTAGAAAAGTCTAACACCCAGGTCCTCGAACTCTTGAGGAAGTGATCCATGACGTCCTTAAGCACTACGTAGACCGGGTTCTGTCCAAAGGACAAGTAACTTCTTCAGAAAATAATTTGCAAGAATCAGTAAGCGAGAATGATACTAAGCCAAAGCCAACGACCAATATGGTGGAGGGCATCACTTCTTTCATGAACAAAGCAATGAAGAGGATCGATGATTCTCTTAAAAGCAAGACTATGGTGAAGGCACCTGCGATTCGCAGCAAGCGCAAATACACTAGGATAGGCATGCCCTATGCCCAAGCCCTTGAGCACCTCAAGGCGATTGGCTTCATTTCTCCAAAAGGCCCTACTCCTAATCCTCCTTTTAAGAAAAGGCCTCCTAAACGGAGCATAGAAAAGTTTTACAAGTTCCACAGAGGACATGGCCATGACACCAAAGAATGCCATACATTAACGGAGGCAATCTAAGACTTGATAGACCGTGGCTGTCTCCCTTCTCTCAAAGGCCTCGAAAGACAAGCCCAGTGTCCGTGATAGAAGAAGACAATGATTCCTTCGATCCTACCGCTCTCATTGCACCAATGAGACAACTGTTTCCTCAATTGGTCATACCGCACCTCTTCCATCACGTCAACGACATATGGGATAACGATGACGAAAAGTTTACATAAACGGGGATGTTCAGAATATGTTCACCACTACCTTCCAGGAATAGAACGCAATTTTTGAAGCCCTCTATGGTCCAGCACCTTCCTCCAAGTCTAAGAAGGTTCAAGTTATCACTTGGTCGGGTCGACTCAACACTTCCACCGACAAGCCAAGTGCTCAGGTCACACTACATCCGCCACCTCCTCCACAAGAAGAGAATCTCATCATCAAACAGTCGAAGAAGATAAAGGCATATGTGAACATATGGCAACTCATAGTGGCTTCCTAAAGTCATAGCGATGCTCTTCTCCAGGCATTGACTCGAATGAATGTGCCTAATGACACTACTCCCGAAGCAATAGTGGGATTAGTCATGCAGGACTCTTATGTTCCCTTTATTACCTTTTCAAAATAGGATCTCCCAATGGAAGGTAGCGAGTATACCAAAGCTCTCTACATTAATGTCATTTGCAAGAATCTCCATGTGCTTATGACATTAGTTGACAAAGGCTCCGCAATCAAAGTCTGTCCACTAAGGACCGTACAGATGCTAGGTATCTCTCAAAGTGAGATGCAACCTCACAATATGTCTATTCAAGCCTATGACAACAACAAGAGGGACACTCTAGGCATAGTATGGCTCAACATTACTACAGGGCCAGTTGAAAGAAGGGTCCGATTTCATGTGATTGACATCAAGCCAACTTTCAACTTACTACTAGGACGACCATGGCTTCACGAGCTAGGAGCCGTCCCTTCCACACTCAACCAAAAGGTGAAATTCATTTGGAAGGTGAGCCCACCGCTATCGACACATCTCCTATGAGAATTAAAGCAATTGAGCAACCCATAATCCATGTCGAGCATGATCAGAACGATGAAGATTTATGGGGTCTTACCGTAGCAGTCTTGGAAGAAGACAAGGTCCCTATTGACTTCCATCCACATTCCAACTTGGTGGTCAATGCACTCCCTGGGATGACACTCAGATTGCGCAAAGCAAAAGCAACTCCCTTTTGGGAACCCATACCGACTAATGACAGATTCGGTCTAGGATACATTCCTTCCTATGACGAGTGTTTGGAGTTCACACACAACAAGGTCTATAAGAAGAGAGATGAATGCAACATAACTCTCAATCTATATCCACTCACTCTAAATGGATAGTTCATTAAGGAAGGGGATGAGTTTCCATACTACGAATCCCCGGAGCACTTCACAGGAATGGATGGCAATAAGTATTCAGAACTCGAGATTTTCATTAACTGCAACTTTGTAGACGGGGGTCCAGTCCCCACAAGCAAGACATCTGCCCCAAATGGCCTCGAAGAACAAGGCTGGGGACTCCTGTTTGGCCAAGAAAAAACCCCTCCAGTTGAACATGAGGTTTTCATGGCAATGACCAAGGAAGCATTCGATCCCACTACTCTCATCACAGCAGTCGAAGACTTGGTTCATGGTTGGCACAAAACCGTGAAAATAACTACTCCAGGAGGCAAGGTCATCAAGTCCAACATGGGAGAAGGACCAATGCTCGAGGATTCTGAAATTTGAGACTGAGTTTGAATCTAGTGTCATAGAAGCTAGGATAGCTAGTCCTAGGGAGTGTCCTCCTGAGTCTGTTAAGGTGCCTAGTATCCCCCTTTCCCTTGACAATCAAGTCTCTTTGGAGACAAACTTATCTGTACTCTCTTAAGAGTTTAATAACATGCTCCTTTCTGCTTACTCCTCTTTTCCTTATTATGATTGCTTTATTTCACAACTCAAAAACAAACAAAACAACAATGAGTTAATAAAGGGATGAACTGGTATGACACGCCGCGGGAGATACAGATTGGTATGACACTGAGTCCGCAATAAAGGGATGAACTGGTTACAACACTGAAAGAGTTTCGGCATGTTTGGTCCTATGAAGACATGTCAGGGAGTGATCTAGACATCGCATAGCACCGAATCTCTCTCATAGAGGGGGCTAAGCCAGTCAAACAAAAGCTCCGTCGCATTAAACCAAATGTTGCCCTTAACATTTGGTAGGCGGTCATTAAGCAACACAATGTAGGCTTCATTAAGGTCGTCAATTACCCTCAATGGATAGCAAACGTAGTTCCAATACCTAAGAAAGATAGACGGGTTTGAATGTGTGTAGATTTTCGTGACTTAAACAAAGCAAGTTCGAAAGACGACTTCCCTCTACCACACATAGACGTTCTCGTAGACAACACCACAGATCATGCGTTGCTCTCATTCATGGATGGGTATGCGGGGTATAATCAAGTTAAAATGGCCGAAGAAGACATGGAAAAGTAAACCTTCACCACTCCGTGGGGGCTATATTGCTACATTGTGATGCCTTTTGGTCTTAAAAATGCAGGCGCCACACACCAACGAGCTGCCACTGCTCTGCTTCATGACATGATACACAAAGAAGTAGAGGTTTATGTCGACGATATGATCGTTAAGTCAAAGGACCGCGAAGGACATACCCTTGCACTAAGAAGTTCTTCCAGAGACTCCAATAATTCAACATGCGCCTCAATCCGCAAAAGTGCGCATTCGGGGTCACTTCAGGCAAGCTCTTAGGTTTTATCATCAACTCTCGAGGCCTCGAGATCGATCCAATGAAGATTAAGCAATCAGATCACTTAGGCCACCGCAAAATGAAAAGGAGATCTGACGGTTCTTGGGTCGACTCCAGTACATCAGCAGGTTCATATCCATGCTCACAATGGTCTGTGAACCCATCTTTAAGAAACTGAAGAAAGGTGTACCCATGAAATGGGATGATAGTTGCCAACAAGCGTTCGACTGGATCAAGGAATATCTCACCAATCCTCCTATGTTCGCTATTGCTCGCCGTGGGCATCCGTTACGGCTCTATCATACAGCAACAAGCACCGTTGTTGGAGTAATGCTCGCTCAAGAAATCATCGGCAAGGAAAGGGCTATCTACTACCTTAACAAGAAATTCCTTCCATACGAAGAACGATACTCTTCCCTAGAGAAATTATGCTTGGCTTTAGTGTGGGCATTGCGAAAGCTTCGACATTATTTGCTCACACATACCGTCCACATCGTATGCAAGGGGGATCCTCTGAAATACCTCTTTGGAAAGCCAGTAGTCAACGGACGCATGTCTAGATGGATGGTTATGCTTGACGAATTTTATCTTAAGTTCGTGCCTCAAAAAGCCATCAAAGGTAGTATTGTTTCTGAGTTCTTAGCAGACTCTCCATACGAGGTCCTTCTTGAGGACTTTGACTTTCCAGACGAAGAACTTATGATGACCGAGGAAGATAGTTGGTCGTTATACTTCGATGGTGCATCTAATTAAAAAGGATGTGCAGTTGGAGTGCTTCTAATCTCTCCACAAGAGGGGCACACCCTAATTTCCGTCAAGCTCGACTTCGACATTACTAACAATGTCGCAGAGTACGAGGCATGAATTCTGGGACTACAAGCTGCCGTTGCACTTAACGTTAAAAGATTACGGGTGATTCTTCACTCATCATAAACCTGATTTCAAGCCGATGGAAGGTACGAAGCGAAAGCCTCGCTCCATATCAATCCTATCTTGAGAACATTGCATCCCAGGTAGATGAAGTCGAATACACCTACCTACGACGCGAAGACAATCAATGGTACGAATTCCGAGTTCAGTGACCCAAATGCCCTTAGTCATTGAACGAAGACAAGAACCAGCATACGTCTACACTTTAGACGAAACAAATGAGGTGCCCAACCTCGATCCGGAAGAGCCATAGTACAAAGATATCAAGGACTACCTAGAAATTGGCGAATATCCTTCTAGTGCAACAAAAAAGAAACCAAGAGCTTTGAGGTGTCTCACATCTCGGTACTTACTTCACGGCGGAGAACTCTACAAGCTTCAATACAATGGTCTCCACCTACTTTGCATCACTCAACAAGTAAGAAAAACAATCATGGAGCACCTCTATGATGGTATCTGTGGCACCCACATGAATAGCAGGCTCCTAGCGTCCAAGATTATCAAGTTGGGGTATTACTGGACCACCATGGAAAAGGATTACACTTGTCATAAATACACCAATGCACAACATGTTTCTTCATCTCTCCTATCCACGTTTATCTCTCCATCGCCTTTCTCGATATGGGGAATAGACATAATGGGGAAGATTACGCCGCCCGGGCAAGGAGGTCATAAATTCATACTTGTTGCGATAGATTACTTCACAAAGTGGGTTGAAGCAGCGTCATATGCTAAGCTCCAAGATAAGCACGTGGAAAAATTCATGGAGAACAACATCATCTATTGCTATGGAGTCCCTCATGAAATCATTAGTGACAATGGCACCCACTTTTAAGCAGAATGTGCAGATCAGATAGCCAAGTATAAGATTCAGTACCACAAGTTATCACAATACAGGCCGCAAGCCAATGGGGTCGTTGCAGCAGCTAACAAGAATCTCAAAACAATTATCTCTAAGATGTTGGAGAATTATCGAGATTGGCCGCAAAAGCTACACTTTGATCTATGGGGTTACATGACCTATATTCGCACTTCAACAGGAGCTTCTCCGTTCTCACTGGTCTATGGTGCCAAAGCTATTAAACCAGTAGAACTAGAGATCCCGTCTCTACGCATTGTCCTAGAAAGAAAACTCCTAGAAGGAAAATGGGTAAGGGCGAGATTCGACGAGTTAGCTTTGCTCGACGAAAAACGACTAGCAGCCTTGCATCAAAGAAGGCTATTTAGTTATTAAAGAACTTCGCAAAATTGTCCTAGATCCTCGAGGCAAGTTTCATCCTAATTGGGCAGGTCCTTGCATTGTCAAAAAGATCTTACCAAAAGGGGCAGTTCAACTAATGGACACAAACGACGATAATTTCTACAGCCTCACCAATTTAGAGCAGCTCAAGAAATACTACGTCTAAGGCATACACGCGCATCGCGTCTTAGTAACACAATAACACCATGCATCAGTACTACAAATGGTCTGATTCCTTATGGGATACGTAGGCAGCCTCGCCCTAGGGCTCGGCCACAATAACAAGTGCCCTACTTGTTTTGGGATTAGCAAGTGAACAACAGTCAAGCGACAATTGGACGAAGTTTTCTTCAACATGCTCAAAGTAAACACAATGTATAAAAAGCAATGCGAGTTTGTAATTTATTACTACTTGTAATTAAAATTGAGCAGTTACGACACAAACGAAAACTTTAAACTCCAAAGTTCACTTATTACATGCAAAAGCGGCTCGCAGACCAATCACTTTATTAACTAATAAATAAAACAAACATTAAATTAAACAAGAGTTGTGGAAAATACCAATCTCTCCTTCCTCTCCTCTTCTTGCTCCTTGGCATCGTCCTTCTTTGCACTCAAGCTCTCACCTTTAGGCTTCCTCACCCATTTGCGTCTCTTGGGTCTATCTTCCACAACAGCCTTCCCTTTTCCTTTAGCATCCCCTCCAAGCACCTCTTTAGGCCCGAGTTTTCTTTCAAAGGAGGAAGTCTTTCAAGCCTACTCCAAACTACCACCTTCTTAGGACCAAGTCTGTCCTTAGCGGAAATAGCCCTAGACTTAGAAGCAGGGGTCTCAGTAGAGTCACAGTCCAGTCTCTTACACTTGCTATGGTCCTTCTGCTTCGCACGTCTTGCCCCAACACGGCTCATCACATCAGTGGCATTCATCCAGACACGGTAATGAGCAAAAATCTTGTGGTCACCTCGAGCAAGTGGGGTCACCTCAAGTGTAGAATAGGATTCCCAGTGTAGGACGTGGGCCGCGCCCTCGCGTATAGCGGGCGCGTGGCTTGGTACTACATCGAGGTGCTTTGCGTGGGCTTGAGCCACGGAGCCCGCACGTGAGTGCGTTGGGGTAGTGTTGTCGAGTAAGGGGAGTCGCCACCGTGCCTATAAAGGTTATTCACGGACGCCCGAAACGTTGGTGCCAAATTAATGGCCCCACGTTCTGATCCAGTAACCAGTTCGTGGGTTCGGGGACATGGTACGAATCAGATCTGTAACCCAATTCGCCCGCATGTAGCGGCCTCTACTCGGTCTCATTGCAATTCCATTCATCACGGTTATTGAATGCACATAACTTACGTTTTTAGCACCTTAGAAGCGTACTAACCCTAAAAATTACTACGAAAGTGTGTTTCTATTATGCACAAGAGACTACCTAACCTAGAAATTGTGACCACTTTGCATTAATCAAGTTAAAACGGTGCCTAAAAACCGGTTGTCCATAGTTAATCTGATTTAAAGTGATTCACATAATTTCCGGTCTTTGTTTAGCAAAATATATACAAATTATGCAACAATGACAATATGAAGTATATGAACTTCAAAATATATATACAAACTCATCTTACCCTAAATCTGCAAACAAAACAAAGGTTAGTTTGTAAAACGAAGCGAAACGAATCTTCCGCCTTGAATCGCTATATAAAGACAAATAAAACAATTGTTAGTTCATGATGAAAAACAAGCGCAATGAATCTTTCGCCTTGAATCGCTATACAAGAATAAGAAATCGTTAGTATTGACAAGAGATAAAAATGAAATGAAAAGAATGAAAACCAAAACAATGAAAACATTGAAAATATTAAGAAAATCCTACATATTTACATGAACGATTAAATAGTGAGTTTCTACATGTTTATTAATTAGATCAAAACTCGTAATAGTTATTAATTAGATTGAAAAAGGAGTATGTTTAGTGGCGAGTAATCTCAGAAATAAACCTTGTTATTGCTTGTTGAATCGAAAAAGAATCAATGCTTTGAATTCAAGAACGAATGTGTTTAGAGTGTTTGAGAGAGAGAGAGAGAGTGGACGTATGTCTCGGGAATTGTGTGTCGGACTGAGCAAGGCAGGCATGTATTTATAGGCACGAGGGAAAAAACGAGGGAGAAAACCCTGCGTATATACGCAGAGGAGCTGCGTATATACGCAGGTGGCCTGCGTATATACGCAGGTGGCCTGCGTATATACGCAGGTCTGCGTATATACGCAGGTGACCTGCGTATATACGCAGAGGGGCTGCGTATATACGCAGGCCTCTGCGTATATACGCTGCCCTATGCGTATATATTTTTTCCAAAACCTCGAAATATTTTGATTTCCTCCGATTTTATTCGTGATTTCCCTTGATTCGACGCACCTAGACACCCTTGCTCTCCAAGCAAGGAGTTCTAGAGTGTTCTAGAAGGTTCCACGTATTTCCGGAGTATTTTTTGTGTATTTTGTATTTTTTTTGGTATTTTCTGCATATAAAAACTTATAAAAATCATAGAAAAATGTAGAAAAATCAGAAAAATAATCTAAAAATACTGGTGAGCTCAGAAAAATGTGAAGAGTGTGATGAAAAGTGGAAATTATGGAGATCACCAATATAAATTATTTTAAAAAATCCTAAAAATAGAAAAGAAAACCTAAAAATAGAAAATAATTAAAATAAATAAAAGAAAATGTTTTTGCCCATTTTATTTGTCCTTTGCTCAACAGTTCCGAGTATGACCCCACGTGTTTTCAACTTTTGTGAGTTCAAAGCATCTTTTCTAAGTCGAAACAATCGCGAGACGCGGTATGTTTCATCACTGATTACTCTTTTGGGGAGACATTTTTAGGTGTCTACAGAAGCCCCCACTTTGACTGAGTCTGAAGAGACGATAGTCTCGTAAGACGAAAGTCAAAGTATTCGATTCGGGACGGAGAGCAACTCAAGACGTTCTGCGACCCTGAGTTACCCTTTTCGCCGGTACCTGCAAAACAAAGGTTAGTTTTACCTGTTACCGCGCCCCATGCGGTGTTATGCCCTTGGAAGCGCCTGGATCCTCGGGTGGTTTTCTCCCTACGGCTGACCTTGGCTTTTCAGGAGAAAATGATGATGCAACTCTGTCGGAAATGGCTGATTCCTTCAGAGATCTTCCCTACGGCTGACCTTGGCTTTTCAGGAAGAATAAGGTGATGAATACCTTCGGAAGCGCCTCGTTCCTCAGGTAGCTTTCCCTACGGCTGACCTTGGCTTTTCGGGAAAAGAAGTGATGTAGATGCCTTCCCTACGGCTGACCTTGGCTTTTCGGGAAGAAGTAATGTATGTTCCGTTGGAAGCGCCTCGTTCCTTCGGAAAGTTCCCCTACGGCTGACCTTGGCTTTTCGGGGAGAGTTGTGATGTATATGCCTTCCCTACGGCTGACCTTGGCTTTTCGGGAAGAAGTAATGTATGTTCCGTTGGAAGCGCCTCGTTCCTTCGGAAAGTTCCCCTACGGCTGACCTTGGCTTTTCGGGGAGAGTTGTGATGTATATGCCTTCCCTACGGCTGACCTTGGCTTTTCGGGAAGAAGTAATGTATGTTCCGTTGGAAGCGCCTCGTTCCTTCGGAAAGTTCCCCTACGGCTGACCTTGGCTTTTCAGGGAGAATGTTGCGTATAGCAACAATCGCGTATAGCGATGAATGCCGTATAGGCGTAAGGAAAATGTCATGTGTGTATGCGGAATTTCTGGTGCGGGAGAAAATTCCAAAACCCGAAGAGTGCGCGGAACTTCTTGAGCGGGAGAAGATTCCAAGACCCGAAGATGTGCTGGCGGAACTTCTGTAGCGGGAGAAAATTCCAAGACCCGAAGATGTGCTGACGGAACTTCTGTAGCGGGAGAAGACTCCAAGACCCGAAGATGGTTGTGCTGGATTTCTGTAGCGGGAGAAATCGTAGACCCGAAAGATGTTTATGCTGGATTTCTGCAGCCCCCAAGATGATGTGTGAAGTAGCCCCCAAGTTTTCTTTGTTGGCTTTGCAGATGACACTTGGTACGAGCATTTGTGTTTGTACACTTTGAAATCTTGTTTCTGAAGCTTAGTCACGTGATGCTTCGCTTATGTATGTGAGTTTTCACTACATAAAAGCCTTAGAACTTTATTCTAGAGCCGTTTGTGTAATGTATGCTTATGGGCTAGCCTTCCGCAATGTCTTCCTCGAGTGTGGGGACGCCCAACATCATGTCTCCAGAATTATTGACCCAGTGGTATCGCTTCATGAACTCAGGAGATGGTAGTGGGACTGGAGTGCACCTCAGTAAACTAGGAACACTTAGCCTTGAAACTACGGGTTGTATGATATGCAGCTTATGTATGAATGTATGTGTTTGTATACTATGAGACTTATGTATGAATGCATGTATGCGTTTGTATGTATGTATGTGTTTGTGTTTATGCATGTATGTGTATGTGTTTGTGTTTATGCATGCGACTCTAGTATGCATTGGAGGCACCGACTTCCTCCCAAAAAAAAAACAAAAAATGACAATCCTACGATGCGTTTGAGTCGCAGTGAAAGCATCATGTATTAGCCGAATACAACAACTCGTCCCCCCGATCTTGCAAATACGGCTGAAAATAGGCAAACATTACCCCAAAATCGAGTGAAAATCATTCGAAGTTGACAAACGTGGCGTAGTATGGAGCGTATATACGCTACAGAGGAGCGTATATACGCTGCCCTCCTGCGTATATACGCTTCTAGGTAGCGTATATACGCTGCAAGTTAGCTCACTTTCCAAAAATTTTAGGAAAGTCCAGTACGGCGCAAAGCTGCGTATATACGCTGCTATGGTGCGTATATATGCTCCAGATCAGCGTATATACGCTCCATGTCTGCGTATATACGCTCAAGGCTTAGGGGTTTTCGGCTCAGTTTTGCAGTGCATTATAAATGCAGACGTAGTTTTTGGGACTTATGCACCTCGAAAACCGTACTCTTGTCTGTTTTACTACAAACCTTAAACACTTTATTTCTCTACGTCTCTTTAGGCATGGCTCGCAAGGTTGATTTCGCTCTAGACTCATGGATACGTGATCTCTCCAACACGGTCAAAGGCGACATTCGTGACCATCATTGCAGCGTGTTTCTGACGTTCAGGTTCGTGAAAATTGATATTGCCTTTTTACTTGCTGCCGTAAAATTTTGGAATCCTCGTACTCATTCCTTTTGCTTTAACAATAATGAAATTACACCATTGCCTGAAGAAATTAATGCCATTATTGGTTGGCCTATGGATCACCCTCCTTGCGCCCCTGACTTATCGGAGTTCTTTTATCAATTTTTTGAAAATTTCATGGGACTTGAGAAACGCAACGTTTCCGACATTGTTTTTGGCCACGAAGTCGATTTATTGAGATTAATTGACCACTTTAGAACAATGGGTAGAATTAGTGATGCTCATAGGAGAAGAGCCCTTATTTTTTGCCTATTTTGTCATTATCTCTTCCCTCAATAGTCAGAAAATCTTGGCCTTGCCTCCGTTATCTCTGTTGTTGAACAATGCGAGGTTGGTCGTTCACCCTCCTTACTTTGTTGCGGGGAGATGTTGCTTGCTTTGGACGACTTGGAAAAAGATCCTTACAATGCTCCTATGACTTGTTGCCCTCATATTTTGCAGGTATAATTACATTCTTTAATTTGTTAATTAGAGTAGTAATTCCCTGTATTTCTAGTGTTCACGTAGATATTCATTTTTCTTGACAGATATGGTTGATGGAACGCTTATCTTTGATTATGCCTCCTGAGAACATGGAATCGTATAACACTAAAAGCTACTGTACTCGCAAAAGATCGTACTTGTCACGTTCTGAAGACAGTTGGGTACGATACTTTGCGAGTGGAGAAGCTGTGATCAGGTGGGTTGTTCCATGGTGGCGTATTCAGAGAATGATGACATCGGATGATGAGGAGGGCTTGACTATTAGTGGTCTGCGGGCATTGACTTTCTATTTTCCTGTCCGTCTAATGCGTCAGTATGGCAGGAAACAAGTCATCCCAGATCGTGATACTCGTAGGCCTCCAAATCACTCCATTGTTAAGCGTTCCTTGAAGAGGTGGGTGGATTTTTGGGTTGCCCGTCCTAAGCTGGAGGTATTAGATCTTGATGATCGTGATGCGAACACTTCGCGTTTCTACAAGAAGTGGATGACTACAACCAACGCGACGGCTCGTGCTGACCATAGGGCTGCGGAGAGGAACGAATTTAAGAAGAAACGACCTTTGGAGGATAAAGATGCCTTTGTTCCTAACCCTAAGCGTTCGGAAAGAACTACTGCTAGCTCAGTCAAGGACAGACTCGGACCACGGACTGCACCTGTTTGGAGTCGACTAGGCCCGCTGAATGAGGAGAAATCAAGGAAATCCAAGACCCATGCTCAAGAAAAGACTATGCCCAAGAGAAGGAAGTTGAGGAAGACTTATGATAAGGAAGGGAGTGCAAGTAAGGTGGATAAGGAAGCAAGTGAGATGGATAAGGAAGCAAGTGCAAGTGGAATGGACAAAGAGAAGAAAGATTGACTGCTTTATTTCTTTAGCTTTTATTGCAGGCCTGCGTGCCATATTTTATTTTATTAGCACTTATGTTATATGAACTCAATAAAATTTAATAAAAACAACGCTTTATTTGCTTTACAATTATTTACACTTTTGTTGTTTTTCTTGCTTTTTGAATTACATGAGCAAAGGGAAATGGGGGGAAGTATTATTAATGGGGCCGCACTTCAAAAGAAGTTGCCTACGTATCCAATGTGGAATCAGGCCTCTCGTAGTTCATATGGTTGAGGTGAAAGGTAGGTTCAAGGCTTTTTTGGAGTTAAATGTAATATTTCTTTAATTGGTCCATGTTGATGAGGCTTGCAAACTCGTCGCCATTCATATCTATCAACCTCACGGCCCCTCCAGATAAGATGTTCTTGACTATGTAGGGACCTGCCCAATTTGGACGGAACTTGCCACGAGGGTCTAAAACATTTTTCCTCAATGCCTTTAACACCAAGTCACCTTCCTTGATGTTACGAGGCTTAACACCTTTGTTGAAATGCCTCGTGATCCTTTGTTGATAGATTTGCACATTGTTTAAGGCGGCGAGGCGCCTTCCGTCCAAAAGTGTGAGTTCATCATATCTAGCACGGACCCACTCGGCCTCGGGGACTTTGCTTTCGAGCAGAATGCGGAGTGATGGAACCTCCAATTCAATTGGTTGAACTGCTTCTGTTCCATAAACCAGTGAGTAAGGGGTGTATCCCGTGGAGGTCCGAATTGAAGTTCGATATCCCCAAAGAGCAAAATGGAGCTTGTGAGGCCAATCCTTATAAGTTTCAGTCATTTTGGCGATGATCGTCTTTACATTTTTGTTTGCTGCCTCTACAGCTCCGTTGGTTTGCGGCCGATACGGGGAGGACCGATGATGTTGAATCTTGTACTTGGCGATTAAATCCGCACACTCTTTCTGGAAGTGAGTTCCATTGTCGCTAATGATTTCATGTGGCACTCCAAAGCGACAAACAATATTTGTCTCAATGAACTTTGCCACATGTTTAGCTTGAAGAGTAGCATAGGAGGCTGCCTCCACCCATTTTGTGAAATAGTCGATGGCGACTAAGATGAATTCATGCCCACCTTGTCCTGGAGGGGTAATCTTTCCAATTATATCGATGCCCCATGTGGAAAATGGCCAAGGGGAAGTGAAGGTATATAGCAGGGATGGAGGTACATGCTGCAGGTTAGCATTCTTTTGGCACGTGTCACACTTCTTGACATAGTCGTGACAGTCCTTTTCCATGGTTATCCAATAATAGCCAAGGGTGATGATTTTTCTTGCCAACATTTTTCCACTCATATGCGTGCCGCACACGCCGCCATGTACGTTATCCATGATCGCTTTTGCTTCTTCTTGAGCAATGCAAAGCAATGAGCGACCGTGATAGCCCTTTTTGTGCAACTCCCCTTCGTGTAGCACGTAGTTTGATGCCAATCGCCTTATGGCTGTTTGTGCTTTCTTCGAGGCTTGGGGAGGGTACTCATTGTTTTGCAAGAACTTCAAGATATGTGAATACCAAGGCTCATTTCCTTCATTTGACGAATGGTCTTGCTCTTCATCCCCTAAGGCATTGACATGAGCTGGGGTTTGCCGCCTTTCGATGACTAATGGCATATGGGTTAATGAGTTGGGGATGTTAATCATCGAAGCTAACTTAGCCAAAGCGTCTGCAAATTGGTTGTCGTCTCGGCGGAGGTAGGTATACTCTATCTCTTTGAAATGTCGGGCAATTGTCTCTAGATGTGCTTGATAAAGGGCCAAACTCTCACTTCTGACTTTCCATTTCCCAGAGATTTGATTGATGATCAAGGAAGAGTCCCCGTATACCCTCAACTTCTCAACTCCGAGTGCCATGGCTGATTCTAACCCAATTACGCAGGCTTCATATTCAGCTGCGTTGTTTGTAACATTGAAGTCTAGTTTTACGGAAATCGGCGTGTGCTCTTCTTCTGGCGATACCAGAAGTATGCCCACACCGCATCCTTTTTGGTTTGAAGATCCATCAAAGTATAAACACCAAGCCCCGTCTTCAGTCATCAATAGATCTTCGTCGGGGAATTCAAAGTCTTCTGGCTCTGCTTCTCCGGGCGAATTGGCTAGAAATTCAGGAACAATGCTTCCCTTGATGGCCTTTTGGGATACATACTTGAGATCAAATTCGGAAAGCATAACCACCCATCTTGATAGGCGCCCACTCATAGCAGGTTTTTCCAGGAGATACTTCAATGGATCAGCTTTGGAGACAATGTGGACTGTGTGGGTAAGAAGATAGTGCCACAGCTTTTTGGTTGCCCAAACCAATGCAAGGCAAAGCTTTTCGGTATTGAAATACTTCGTCTCGTATTGGAGAAACTTTTTGCTCAAGTAATATATGGCATTTTCCTTCCCGTTGGCTTCTTGGGCAAGCATTGCTCCAGCAGCTGTTTGAGTGACAGTAAGGTAGAGCCGTAGTGGTAAGCCGGGAACTGGTGGTAAGAGAACTGGAGGGTTGGAGAGGTACTCTTTCACCTTGTCAAAAGCTTGTTGACATTCATCGTCCCAAGTCTTTGGTTCATCCTTCTTAAGCTTGCGAAAGATGGGTTCACACACCATAGTGAGTTTGGAGATGAACCTGCTGATGTATTGAAGACGTCCCAAAAATCCTCGATCTCCTTTTCGTTTGAAGGTGGTTTGAGGGACATTATGGCTTTGATTTTTGAAGGGTCGATTTCGATGCCCCGGCTGCTAATGACATACCCAAGAAGCTTTCCAGAAGTAACTGCAAATGCACACTTTTGTGGATTGAGCCTCATTTTGTATTTGCGAAGCCTCTCGAAGAACTTTCTTAAGACGGCGTTGTGATCCTTTCGTTCCTTTGCCTTCACTATCATGTCATCAACATATACTTCCACTTCCTTATGCATCATGTCATGCAGAAGGGTAGTGGCAGCGCGTTGATAGGTGCTCCGGCATTTTTCAAGCCGAATGGCATGACTGTGTAGCAATATGTTCCCCATGGGGTGATGAAGGTTGTCTTCTCCATGTCTTTTTCAGCCATCTTTACTTGATTATATCCTGCATATCCATCCATGAAGGATAACAGAGCGTGATTTGCAGTGTTATCCACCAGGATGTCTATTTGTGGTAAAGGGTAATCATCCTTTGGGCTTGCTTTGTTGAGGTCGCGGAAATCGACACACATTCGGACTCTTCCATCCTTCTTCATGACTGGGACTACATTGGCAATCCATTCTGGGTAATGCACTGTCTTAATGAAACCTGCCTCTAATTGCTTGACTACCTCTTCTTCAATCTTGAGTGCTATATCAGGTTTCATTCTTCTTAGTTTCTGCTTGACAGGTTTTGCCCCTGCAACTAATGGTATGGTATGTTCAGCAATCTCTGGATCGATCCCTGGCATGTCTCTGTAAGACCATGCAAACACATCTTTGTATTCTTTGAGAGTCTGGATTAACTGTGCCCTTTCTTCTGCGGTAAGGCTGAGACCTATCTTTATCATTTGTGGTTCATCATTGCTAGAAATGTTGATTTCTTCAGTGTCTTCAATGATGGGGTTTCTTTGCTCATGTTCTTCCATTGCTTTTATAAGTTCATCATCGTTTTGTTCATTTTTAGAAGTGTCAGAATTAAAGCAGTCAATCAAGGGAGGAGAAGAAGACGAGAAGTAAGCAAAAGGCATAGTCTTATTGAATTCAGAAATCATTACATCGAAAGCAGAAGCCTCAGAAGAGGCTGAGAGAACATTATTAGACTCCAAAACAGGTTTATTTGGTCCAACATGACCGTCCTTGACCTTTGCTAACACTAGACTCCCTAAACTTAGGACTAGACTCAGACTCAGAACCCTCCTCAGAATCAGATTCCTCAAACATTGGTCCCTCTCCAGCAGTGAAATGAAACTTGCGGCCGTCTGGTGCAGTGATCTTCAAGGTTTTGCGCCATCCTCGAACCATGTCATTTGCAGGAGTAATCAGCTTAGTTGGGTCAAAGGACTCGTAGCTCGCCACCTCTTGAACAGTAGCTTCTTCCTCTTCTTTTTCCATACCAAAGAGTAGACCCATGCCCAGGTGATCATCAACAAGGGTGACAGGATCATTGACCCAATCTTCGATGAAGTCATAGTCTTGAAAGACCTCGAGTCCTGGATACTTTTTGCCATCAGCAGTTAGGAGAGGTTCAGGGAAGTCAAAGCTCGGAAAATCCTCTCCATCTCGCATAAAGTAGCCATTGAGAGTAAGCTCGTAAGGGGCGAGTGGTGGCCCACTATTAAGCTCGTTCTTCTTCAAGGAAGCGTATTTCAGTGCTTGCTCCCTTATTTCTCTTTTTGTGGGAGAGTATCCCAGTCCGAACTTGTCATTCTTCTGCGGCAGATCGAAGAGAGGATGAAGATGCTCCTTGTTGGATCCTAAGGCCATTCCAGGGAAGTAGCCTTGTTTCTTCAGTATAGCATGGATAGTGAGATTGGCATCATAAGGGGATTCTTCAATCACAGCAGTCGAAAAACCCCAAAGTTCCTCATCTTCATTGTCGTGCTGGACTTGTAATGTGGACTTCCCTATTGCTTGGATTTTCATGGGAGATGCATCGATAGTTACCGGAGCGCCATGAAGTAAGAATTTGACTTTTTGATGGTAAGATGAGGCGACAGCGCCCAGTTCATGCAGCCAAGGACGACCAAGCAGTAGATTGAATGAAGTTTTGACATCCATCACATGGAACTTCACCCTTTTTTCGATTGGTCCAGCAGCGATGTTGAGCCATATGATTCCAAGAGCCTATCTCTTTGAATTGTCGTAAGCACGAATGGTTTGAGTATTAGCTTGAAGATCATCTATTGCGATCCCAAGCTTTTGAGCAGTTCTCAAAGGGCAAACATTGATGGCAGATCCATTGTCTACCAAAGTCATTGGAATATTAAACTGCCTACACACCACAGTGAGGTGAAGGGCCTTATTGTGATGGGGCCCCTCAGGAGGCAGATCATCGTCAGAAAATACAATGTAAGGTGAGACGGCGTGGTTGGTTATGAAATTAACCAACCCTTCAGGAGTTGTCTCGCTCGAGACATTGATCTCAGTGAGAGCTTTGAGGAGAGCTTCACGGTGACTCTTCGAGGTGACGATCAATTGCCAAACGTTCAGTTCGGCCTTGGTTTTCTTAAGTTGCTTGATAATTGGATTCTCTTCTTGTGGTGGGATGATTTGAGTAGGAACAGTGTCATGCTGGGGAGTGGCGTCAGGAACACGCCCACTCCTCGTGAGTACATGCACATCATCTGGTGCCTTGAGGATACCTTGGTCCTGGAATTCTTCTTCAAGATCTTCTCCAGTCATGGCTTGATAGGTCGCGACGCCTTCATAGTAGTCGTCGTCATCGTCGCTGTCCCATAAGCCATTAACAGAAGTGTCATTGAAGAGTAGAGTGACATTGACAGCTTGACCGGACAGATGAGGATAGTAGGGTCAAAAGCGTTTCCTTCATCAACAGAAATCATGAGAGTAGTAAGGGGGTTGGATGTGATGTTCGGCTTTTTTGCACCTGGTGGAAGTGGGAGCCTTCCATCTTCTACCATGTCTTGGATCACATCCTTTAGTTTATAGCACTCTTCAGTTGTGTGACCTCTGCCTTGATGGTACTTGCAGTACTTCGAGGGGTCCCATTTTGGTGATCGCTTCTCTGGATCAGGGTCAGGAGTGGGACCAATAGGTGCGATCTTTCCTTTGTTTTGAAGTCGCTCAAACGCTTGAGTATAAGTCATGCCCAATGAGAAATATTCACGCCTAGGACGATAATAACCTTGATTCCTTGGGAAACCAGAGGTAGCTTGCAGTGCAGAAACATTGTTTGAAGAACCAGAATTGTCCTTCTTGTTGTTGTTCCATCTTGGTTTGTTATTGCTAGAACTGTTTTCTTTCAATAAGTCATCCTCAATGGCAATACCAATGTGGTAGACCTTATCGAAAGTATCTAGGCCCAAATAGCGAAGATGATTTTTGTATCTTGGTTGTAAGTTTGATATGAAAACTTTCACCATTTCAACTTCAGGAGGAGCATGAACCAGTTGTGCAGCAGCTTCTTTCCATCTAGAGAGGAATGCAGTAAATCCCTCTTTCTCGCCTTGTTTCAGAATTTCAAGTTCGCGAGAAGAGGTTTGAGTTTGAATGTTCCCCTTGTAACGAGTCATAAAAGCAAGGGCAACATCTTCCCAAGTTCCAGTCTCCTTCTCAGACAAGGAGAAAAACCATTTCTGACACACGGGTGCAAGCGAGAGTGGAAAGACCTTCGGGTAGAAGGCAGAGTCGACCCCCTTGAGAGACAAGGTGGCCTTAAAGGCCTTGAGATGGAAACGGGGATCGTCAGTAGGCTTGAATTGAGGGAGATCATTGGCCGAGAACTTGTCAGGGAGTTTGGCAGCAGGGGAGATCTCATTCTCAGTGTTTTCATAGTAAGTTGCCCCATCCAAGTGCCTTTTGAACATTTTCTCCATGTTCTTAGCCATGGCAGCAGAAGAAGAGTTGGCGGCGAGATTTTCCACAATCTTGGCTAAGTTTGCCACGGTGTCAGCGAGCTCATCCATCTTCCTAACGTGCTCGTCGCTCATGGTGAATGATTGAGATAGTCTAGAACTTGGTGGTCTCTGAAAAGGTTGCCTTTGCGGAGATGGGATGGTGGAGTGACTGACTTGCTCACGAACTAGCCTTTGATTAGCCTTGCGAGTCCAAACGGGGGGCTCAATGTTGGATTCTGCCAAGTAACAAGACGACAGATTAATTGGATGCTTCACTTGACTCAAAGACTCATGCATGACCTAACATGACCGTCTTCTTATGTGCATGAACCTAATGCAAATCTTTTTTTTTGGGAAAAAGAATGACCTTTTACAAAGTGATGGTGCGATATGCAATGTATGTTGAATCCTATGTCTAACTAAAGACGGTCATGATCTATATGCTTATGTGATGCGTTAAGTCCAATACGTACAAGGCTAAGAGTCCTAAGTCACATATGCACTTTAAAGTAACCACGCAACATGATTGATGAGTTCAAACCACCTAGGGTCCAGTTCTAGGAGCACTGATGGTCGGCTGGGTTAAGTCAAAAGATGTACCATGCCTAAAAGTAGAACTTGGTCCAGTTTTCACCACTAGCAATTAGCGATGTATGGCCAAGATACCTCTTATGCACACGCATCAGTAACACGTGCACACACGGCATGGGCGGGATAGGACTTGCCTTAGCCATGCGATCAATTAACCACATGCAACCAAGGTAGTATCCCCCCTTATGGTAGTCTCGAGCATAGAATATGCCCATATCGAGACCAAGGTGCCTAAGTTGTGACCTTATGCGAAGGGTCACATGCAAAATGCAACAAAATTCAATAAACGTGATGATGGAATTACGAGACTTTTCAAGTCTGTCCACTTCACCTAACGGTGATTGTCCCCAGTGAATTCGCCAAATTGTAGGACGTGGGCCGCGCCCTCGCGTATAGCGGGCGCGCGGCTTGGTACTACATCAAGGTGCTTTGCGTGGGCTTGAGCCACGGAACCCGCACGTGAGTGCGTTGGGGTAGTGTTGTCGAGTAAGGGGAGTCGCCACCGTGCCTATAAAGGTTATTCACGGACGCCCGAAACGTTGGTGCCAAATTAATGGCCCCACGTCCAATCAAGTAACCAGTCGTGGGTTCGGGGACATGGTACGAATCAGATCTGTAACCCAATTCGCCCACATGTAGCGGTCTCTACTCGGTCTCATTGCAATTCCATTCATCACGGTTATTGAATGCACATAACTTACGTTTATAGCACCTTAGAAGCGTACTAACCCTAAAAATTACTACGAGAGTGTATTTCTATTATGCACAAGAGACTACCTAACCTAGAAATTGTGACCACTTTGCATTAATCAAGTTAAAAAGTTGCCTAAA
>SNQN01006634.1:0-27034 GCA_008642245.1 Bassia scoparia | reverse complement strand
GGGCTCTCATAGGCCCATAAGAATTGGGGTTAGGGTTTGCCTCCCATTCGAGGTCTTGCCCCATTGTCACCCATCAAGTTGCA
This sequence comes from Bassia scoparia, assembly GCA_008642245.1. Lineage (NCBI taxonomy): Eukaryota > Viridiplantae > Streptophyta > Magnoliopsida > Caryophyllales > Amaranthaceae > Bassia > Bassia scoparia. The sequence continues at coordinate 26,951 of SNQN01006634.1, read as the reverse complement.
TTGTTCGAAATCATACTCATAAGGCAATTCATCAACAAAACAATCATCAATTAAAGAGACATTTTGAACATGAKAATAAGAAGAGAGATGATCATAGGCACCACAATTGCTACACAACATAACACCATGAGGCATAGAATTGTAAACTTGGGGCTTGGACTTACCTTGGCCGTTTAATAGGGTGGGTGGAGCTGCTTGAGAGGAGGAGATTACCCCCTTCTCAAGGGACTTCTCCACTATATCCTTGATGCCTTCAATTAGTTTCTCAACTACCTCACCTTTGGCTAGAGAGTGGATAGTGCCCTTTGTTTGCCATGGGGGAGCCTGTTCCCCTTCTTGCCATGTCGCATAGTTATCCACAATCTCTTCTATAATGCCTTCTATTTCATCCTCACTTTTGTTCATAATTGGACCTCCCGCTTCTGCATCCAAACTCGTTTTGCTTGTGTTATTAAGCCCCATATAGAATGTTTGATATAGCAACCATTTGGGAATCCCATGATGGGGACACTCTCTTTGGTATTCCTTGAACTTCTCCCAAGCCTCGAAGAGAGTCTCATCCACTCTTTGACTAAACCCTTGCAATTTGGCTCGAATCTTGGCCGTCTTCCTATGGGGGTAAAACTTGTGTAGGAATGCCTTAGTTGTCTCTTCCCAAGTAGTCAATGAGTTGGGTTTTTCCTCCTTCTCAAGCCAATCTAAGGCTTTCCCCAAAAGCAAGAATTTGAATAACTTGAGTCTCAAGTACTCTTGACTAACCCCATTGACTTTAATCGTATCGTCATACTTCTCAAAGTCTTTCAAATGCTTATGTGGGTTCTCACTCTTTAGCCCATGAAATGGCCTTGATTCTATGAGTTGGATGAGGTTTGGCCTAATTTCAAAGTTCCCATCGATATTAGGTAACACACTTGCCTTGGTTGTTGCATAGGAGCCCAGGGTCCCTAGATCCTTAATAGGTCTTGCCATTGTCTCTTCTTTCTCTTCCTCAGAATCCTCGACCTCTTTCTCACTATCACTCGACTCTTCAAATTCCTCTTCACTATCCCTCTCCTCACTAGCTTTCGAACTCGTCCTTCTAGACTTTCTAATCTTCCTCAATGTCTTTTCTATCTCGAGYTCAAAAACAAGTGGCTCTCTATTTTGCATGAAATGAAAAATGCTCAAAATGAAACAAAATCAACTTCAAGTGAAGTTAGAAAATCTTTTTGATTTTTTTTAAGAAAAAGCAAATAAAACCAAGCTAGACTCGTACAGACACAAACACCTTGCCTTCCCCGGCAACGGCGCCAATTTGATGGGTGCCCGACTAGGGTCGTTGGGAAAGTATTGCCTAATCGGGTCAATATCAAATAATATTTGTAAACCAATACTTCAAACTATACACAAGTATAGAAACAAGTAGAGGGTCGATCCTCAAGGAAGGAATCAAAGGGGTTTAAGTCCAAACTTATCTAATTTGGCAAACAAACAAGTTTTGAAAAGAGAATATTGATTCAAAACTAACCAATTGAAGAACTTGAAACAAGGCTTTGAAAATCAAATATACTAAATCACTTAGGAGATGCTAGTTATCACCTTCTATAGAATGGAATAATTCCAATCAATATGTATGTTCTACTCCAATAAAAAAGGGTTAATGTAATCTTAGTTTGGAAATTTGATTAGAATCATTTCCCAAGTCATCTAACCCTCTCAATTCAAGTTCAAACCCAAGTCCCCTCAAGCCCTTACTAGAATTGAACAAGCAAGAATCAAACCAATACCCAAGTCAATCCTCACAATCCCTTGCAAAGGGTTGAATTAGGCACCTCTCACCCCAAAGACAATGGGTGGCCAAATCCCAAGCAATAATAAGGTTTGAGAAATCATAATTTAAGGCAAATATGGTGATTAGAGAGTACTATTAATATCATCTTGGCATTGAAATGATTATAGAAGGGACTTCTAGCACTCCTAAGTTGCTAAACTACTCACACAACATGCTTAGAAGTAGAAAATCATGAAAAACAAAGGAAACCCATAAAGAAGAAGCCATTAAAGCTAGAAATTGTATCAACAAAAAGGGTATTAAAGAAACTAGTCAATACTACACCAAAACAAGCAAAACAACAACCAAAATCTACASAAACACAAGTAGAAGCAATCTAAKAACAAAATAACTCAAAAGCTAAAGTATTAACAATACCCACAAAAAGTTGCAAAAACGAAAAATCAAACAAAAATAAGAGCAAACAACATTAAAACTAAAATTTTAGACTAGAAATTGAATTACCTCGAAATTCTAGGCCAAAACCATATAAAGTTTGCAAGATTTGAGTAAGAATTGAGACTTCTAGGGCAAAATTAAGCAAAACTTGAAGCTTTCTCACTACTCCTTAATGGAGATTAAAGAAGATGAAGTTGAAGAACAAAAGAAAATCTAAAAATTCTATTCTAAAATGCTACTAAAACTACTTCCTCCCTTAGTTTCTCTCTCCTCAATCTATTTATATAAAGCCCAAAATACAAGCTCTCATAATTACAAGTTTGCCATTACTAAATGTGACATGTGCTTAAAAACTCTTCCAAGTCAAGTCAGCAAGGTCAAAGTCAACGAGCAATGGCCGCCACGTAGGCGCGGGCAGGGGCGCGTGAGAACGCGCATGCGCACAYGGGAGGCGCGTACAAGAGCGCGGTCGACCCAAAACACACGCGCACGCTCCAAAAAGCTTTTGGAAAAGGTTGCAGGCGCGGGAAGAGGAGGTGTGGGCGGGCCTACCGCATACGCTGGAAAAACTCCATGGAAAGTTGTGGTGGCTGTGTAGGCGCGTACCACCACGTTGGGCAGAGGCACGTGCAATACCCCCACGCGCGTGCGAACACGTGGACGACTTTGGGGAGGCGCGTACGCTCGAAAAAGCCTTCTGGAAGGAGGGGGTGACCCTGCAGGCGCGTGCCATGCACACGCGGGCAACACCTTGATGCGCGTGCAAAACTCTGGCTGAACTACTTTACTTCGAACGGCCATAACTTCTTGCTCGGTTATCGGATTGCAGATTGTAATATACCATTCGAAATCCCTCGGAGTCTACTTTCCAATGCAAAAATTCTCACCTGCAAATTCAAAGTATACAAAAGCTATGGCTCGAAGAAGGTGTTAGAGCAAACGTTCAAGTGCCTTAAGGCTCAACCAAAGCAACCACAACCAAACCAACAAGTAGGAAGGCCTAAAACCAACATGTGCACATCTAGACAACTTGCAAATTACTCACAAAGCTTGCAARTGAGTGTACAAAGATACAAAAGAAGAGAAAGCTAAAGAAAAACCCATAAAAACCACTAGAACCCAACAAAGCTTAGCAAAACTAAACAAAGTGGAAATCTAACCAAAAGGTTAGCGAAACGGCATCGAAAACATACATATTGGCAAAAATAAGGAAGAAATAAGTTCCTAAGTGTGACCATTTTTGGCACTTATCAGATTACACAAAATTTACTTAAACTTTAGGATCAGTAGAGGCTCACTATCTTTCCCATGAAGCTTAATCCATTTTTCAAGCAAGTGAAATCAAACATATTGATGCAGTATTCACTTTATGATACGAATCMTGCTTATCGACTATTGATGTAAGAAGAGCAGCACAAGTACTTCACCGACACCTATAGTAGAAAATCAAGCAATAAATGCAATCAGAAGATCACTTCCTAATTCAAGGCCTTCAATAAGATTTGGATGTCAGCCGTATAGGTCTCATCATTTCAAGAATGACAAGAGACCTTCTCTCTTATTCAATTATATCAAGAAACCATGCCATACTAAAGAAAGATGTTATAAGTTGCATGGCTATCCACCAAAGATCTCTAATGCATCTCTAGGAAGGTGGAAGGGAAAGTCAATAGCTGGCACAACTCAATATGATGATGTTGACAAAGATTAATATATACGTCAGCACATTCATGTGCTCCTTACTTCACAATTAAACAGTTTAACAAATTTCTTACCTTAATCAATCAACAGAAGACTAAATCTGCTCCTGCAATGAAAATCGAGACCAACACTACTTACTTCATGACTGGTGAGTTTTGTTTGCTTTCTACTTCTAATGTAWTATGGATAATACATAGTGGTGCTTCAAACCACAAGACATATGATTGTAGTTTTTTTTCTCTTAATATATGCTTGTTTCTTCTAATAATGACAAGAACCACAATATTATACCTAATGATTCTYCAGTTCAAGTTAAGCATAAAGGGTCTGTTCAAGCAATTGAATTGTGATATTACCTTAAAAAATGTGTTTCATTTACCGAATTTCCATTTTCATCCTATATCGGTTACAAAACTCTGTTTGGATCTTAATTGCTCAATTTTATTTGACAATGGTTGTTACATTTAGGACCCTTCTCTGAACAAGCCAATATTGCTTGATAAGCTCATACAAGGGTTGTACTACTGTGAGAGGGCCACCAAGCTTCTAGTCTCCAAAGCCATAAGTTCTACTTTAAAATCTGCATGTTTTCATTGAGCTACTTCTATTCTTAAGTTTACTAAACTTCGATATCTTCGTTTAGGTCATGCACCATTTCCTGTAATAAAGCATGTCCATCCTAATCTCAATGTTTCTAAGTGTATGAAAAATTGTCTTTGTAAAATCTATCTAGCTGCAAGGCAGAATAAACTTCCTTTTGCGTCAATAGCATATTAAGAGCAGTGAACCTTTTGAGTTGTTGCATGTAGGTACTGTGCATGCAAATTTCACATATAAGACTGTAATCTGTTCTTGACAGTTGTAGATGATTTCATTAGGTTACTTGACTTTTATTAAAGAAAAATAAGAATGATATAGTTGCTATTTTTTCTGCCTTCAATGCTTATATCAATGCTCATTTCTGTCTACTATCAAGAAAAACAGGAGTGATATGCACTTTAATTTTGTAATGGACCACTCAAATTGTTTCTGATAACAAAGGGTTCCTTCATTACAAGTCCTACTCCAACAATCTCCAACAAAATGGGGTGTGAAAAGGAACATAAACTAACCATTTATTTTTATGGTGATTTTTTTAACAGCAGGTATATCATCAATAGAATTCCATTACAAACCTTGGGTTGTGTATCTTCTTATGAAAAATTGTTAATGTAAGACAAACACAGACCACATGTGAATCTTTTGTCTATCTTGTTTTGTCACAGAACAGCTTCCCACAAGTACAAATTTGATCCCATAGTAGACCAATGTATCTCCATTGGTTACCCAAATTTGCAAAGTCATGCAAAGTTTATAACCTTGTCACAAAGAAACAGAAGATGTTGTGTTTTTTGAGAAACACTTCCCTTTTCATTACAAAACTAAAATCAGTCCACATACATCTCCTTAGTTTCCTTTCTCCTCCCAACACAACCATCAATGCATTTGTTCATGATGATGACATGCTTGCTCCTTCTTCTATTGCCTTTCATTAGATAACCTATCTCCTCCACACGCAATTCCAGTCTAGATACTTATATTTCAGCTATTGTTTTTAATCAGAGGTGATCAACATTAGCCGCCTGGCCCACCCGTAAGAATGGAGGGATTTGGGAAACTAAAATATACATTTCTTGTTCAAAAGTTCGGCTTGGCCTGCGAAAGTCTACAAGCCAGTCCGGCCCGTCCATGTATCACATCTATTGTTGATGTATCATCAAATCCACAAACACAAGCTCTTAAGCCTGTCAAACAATCCAGCTGAACCAGAGTCACACTAGTTACTTGTCTAATTATGTTTCCAGTGCAGCTACTTAGTGTAATATGATTTATATGCTGCTATATCTTCTTATCACAAATGTTTTATAGCTCATCTCTCACAACAAAATGAGCCACAAAGCTATGCATAAGCAATCCTAGTCCTCATTGATTTCATTTATGCAAGCAGAATTAAAAGCCTTGAACAGAATGATACATGGGTTCTTATGTGAATTACCTAATAAGAAAGAAGGCCATAAGTTGTAAATGGGTTTATAAAATCAACACAAGGCAGATGGTATAGTAAACTGAAAAAACTGAATTGATGCAAATTGATAACTGAAAATCACTATTAGGAGTTGACTAGAACTATACTGCAACTAAACTAAACAAACGGAATTGAACTGCAACTGAACTAAAAAAAACTGAAACTAAATCGTAACTAATTGAAACAACTGAAAATTAAATTTACTACTTAAAACTGAAAAGGTTGATCAATAATTGAACTGGTATTCAAATGAACTTAACTTGACTAATAACTGAATCTTAGCCACTGACTAATAAATATTTCGTTTAAATATTGACCCTTACATTGTAATAATGCATTAACCCATTAACATTTACTTGAGTCGTTCTACACTATTTTAGTTCTTGGGGCTATGAAGATGTAATATTAAAATTTTAGAAGACAAGTTTATATTTGTCATTTGTTCTTTATTTAGTTTAACATTCTCTTTAATTAAATACTTTTTTATTAATTAAATTAAATTATTTAATGATTAGATTTAATAATATATTTATGAAACAACAATCCATACGCAATCCAAATATTAAGCCCCCATTTTAAGTCCACTTGACTGTTAAGATAAACAACTTCTATTTAACTCTTCTACCCATTATATTTTAGAAATCTTTCTATGTGGAACTTCACACATCTCATTTTCTTCTCTTTTCTACTTCCACTAGATTTCTAATTTTGACTCCGTAGATTATTGGTGATTTCTTTGAGATTGGAATCGATTTTTTGTATTTAAGCATAATAGTATAAAAAAATAATTATATGCTCCCTCTTTCCATAATATTTTTGCCAATTACTGTTCAAACGCTTCCCAATGCATGTTTTGTATCATTTGTATCTTTAATTATATTTTTTTTGAAAATTATAACGATTAAATATTAATAATCTATGCAATAATACGAATCAAACAAGATCTCACATCACTATATTTATCTTATACAATATAGTTATTTGTAAGATTCCCCTACTTTTGAATAGTTGAAAAAAAAAATGGCGATGAACATTGAGAACGGATAGTAATCTAATTTCTAACAAATTTAAACATGAAAAATTATAACGTGACTTGTTCCGATTCATCATTATTTTGTTGTTTTCAATTGTCTTATACATGATCTTTTCAAGAGTTTAATAATTTTAAATTGGCTTTTAACAACGTTTTATTTGGTCTAATTGATATTTAACTTATATCAATTACTATCACTCTGAGTTATTAACTCCATTATTACAATAAATTTGATTGAACTTCATATTTACATTTGCGATCTTTCATTGGATTATCAATCAGCATTGGAATTTGGTATATAAACAACGATCAAGATAATGATTCGAAATTGTAGAATAAGATCGAATATATACTTTTTTCAACTAGAATTATAATAATTGGTTGATCTGGAACAAACTAACCTAACCGATAAGCCACACACACAAACAACACACACACCACACAAATGTATGTGTGTGTGTGGTGTGTGTGGTGTGTGTGTGTGTGTGTGTGTGTGTGTGTGTGTGTGGTGTGTGGTGTTGTGTGTTATATATATATTAATATATATAGAGAGAGAGAGAGAGAAGATAGGGGTTAGGATACAATAAGAAGACTTAAAATGAGCAGTGTTAGAAGCATCTTAGTCGTTGATTTTTGAGATGAACGGTCAACATGTGCATAATTTTAATAAGTAATGTGCAAAATTTTGTACATAATGTGCATATTTTTTTTTTTTTTTTGCTTTTTGCACATTCAATGAAAAATTCGTGCACATTTATGTACAAAAATTTGCAAATTTTGTACAAATCAGAGTTTTTGATAAATTTCTTGGTTTAAGGCATTAGTAAAATTTATTTGATGCTAAATTAAATATTTTCAAAGTGATGGTGGATGAGAATTTGAAAACAATAAATTATTGCTGATTTTGGAAATTGGGGTGCATTTTGTAAATCGTGCCTGATACCCAAGAACAAAATGGTGTAGCAGAACAGCGAACATCATACTTTACTTGAGTTAGCTCGTACATGCTTATTCAAGCTAATATGCCTCTTACATTTTGGGTAGATGTTGTTTACAGCACGCTACATTATTAATCGATTACCAACAACTGTTTGAATGTTTATCTCCTTACGAAAATTATTTGTAAACTTCCTGATTACTCGTTTATGTGTGTGTTTGGGTGTGAATGTTTTTCCTACTTCCTACAACATCGTCTAATAAGTTGTCCTAGGTCAGTTAGATGTCTCTTTTTTAGGGTATTGCCCCACATTAGAATGATATCTCTGTCTTATCCTAAGACAGGTCGTGTCTATGTTAGTCGTCATGTTACTTTTCATGAGTCTAGCTTCCCATATGCCACTCTTGTTGGCACTTCTATTACACTTGACGATGATCCATGATTACCCATTGAGGCTTGGAGTTGTACCTTATTTCCTAAGTCAACTCCTAGTCTAGACGCTCTTCCTTCTTCGTCATGTGATGTGGTTGTTTCGTCATTTCCTAGGCCACCTAGCGATGTTACTTCATCCTCTCCTATTTCATCACCATTGTATGCGATGATTCCGCTCCTTCCTTGTCGTAGAGTAGTGGCAGTCCTCCTTCCACACCGACTCCATTACAGTCTGCCTTGTCTAGTCCTTTGTCTCTCCCTTCTCCTGATTCTGCTACACAATCGTGTCGTGATTCTCCTGAGTCCACCTCCACTCCCACTTGTCCTAACACCACAAATTCTCAACCCTCTACATCTAAAATGTCTTCCACCTCGAGTGCACCTCCTCCTTTGTATCATATGCAAACTCGTTCTAAACTTGGGGTTTTGAAACCCAAACAATTTACAGATTTTGTCTCTTTTAGTGCAATTGTTACTCCTCTTGATCCTACATGTTTTTCTAAAGCAAGCAAGGACCCTGAATGGCGTGCGGCTATGTTCGAAGAGTTCAATGCACTTATTTCTAATAATACATGGGAATTGGTACCTTTTGATAACCAGAAAAATGTAATTGGTTCCAAATGGGTTTTGAAGACAAAATATAATTCTAATGGGAGTGTTGAGTGGAAAAAGGCTCAATTAATTGCCCAAGGGCATAAGTAACAAGAAGGTGTGGATTTTGATGAAACATTTAGGTTACGTTTGGTAGGGTGTAAAACATTTTCAATGTAAAATGATTTTCATATAAAATAATTTACAATGGAAAACAATTTCCACGAAAACAATTTTTCATTGTTTGGTGACATGTAAAAAAAGTGATGGAAAATAGGGAAAATAAAGAGGTTCCAAGGAGGTAATGAGGGAGGGGTGTACAAGAGAATGAAGGAATGTCTTCCTTTCATTTTGGAAGGAAAATTGTTTTCTAGCCTTGTAAGGAAATTTTTACTCCCATGAAAAATAGTTTTACACCTTCTTGTCTACCAAACAACGTAAAATTCTGATAGAGAGGAAAACACTTTTCATGGAAAATGGTTTACACTATACCAAACGGAGCCTTAGTCCTATCGTTAAGCCTACTACCATTCGTCTTGTTCTTTCTCTTGCCTATACTGTTACTGTTACTCTTCATCTCCGTTCCCTATTAGCTGAACTTTGGTTGATAGTCCGACATCCTATCAAACTTTATTGTGATAATGTTTCTGCTACGTATTTGACTATTAATCCAGTGCAATATGATCGCAACAAACATATTGATATTGATTATCATTTTGTTCGGGAACGTGTCGCTCATGAAAATCTTATTATTCGGTACGTTCCGACTCAGCTTCAACTTGTAGACATTTTTACTAAAGCATTGTTAGGTCAACGTTTTGAATTTTTAAAGTCCAATCTGCAGGTGGTTTCCCCCGCACAAATTGAGGAGGTGTAATAGAATAATATGCCTAAGGACACTCTTTTAATTATACAATCGTATGTTGTAATTTGTTTCTGTATATATAATGTCAGGACTCCTTGACCTGTTTATGTTTACGGTGAGTCGGATAATTATTCAGACAGCTATAATTTAACCCAGAGTGACTAAACTAACTGAACTTACAATTACATCCTACACCTTGCATCTAAATGCAAGCACGTCTTTGTGAAAGTCGTATTCAATGTCCGCGTCAGTTTCATGCCTAAAGTTTAGCGGGTACGACAAGACACCATGCCTGTTGCATTCTTCTTCACTGAATATTATGGTGAAATGTACTCAGGTGGACCCTTTGGAAAGCTACGAGAACAAATTTGGATGGAAGACTCAAAGAAGCAAAAACATATCGGAGTAATTCATACATAGTATGATAGTAGTACAAAGACTATNTAAGCAATCACTAGTCCTCATTGATTTCAATTTATGCAAGCAGAATTAAAAGCCTTAGAACAGAATGATACATGGGTTCTTAGTGAATTACCTAATAAGGAAAAGAAGGCCATAAGTTGTAAATGGGTTTATAAAATCAAACACAAGGCAGATGGTATAGTAAACTGAAAAAACTGAATTGATGCAAATTGATAACTGAAAATCACTATTAGGAGTTGACTAGAACTATACTGCAACTAAACTAAACAAACGGAAATTGAACTGCAACTGAACTAAAAAAAACTGAAACTAAATCGTAACTAAATTGAAACAAACTGAAAATTAAATTTACTACTTAAAACTGAAAAGGTTGATCAAATAATTGAACTGGTATTCAAATGAACTTAAACTTGACTAATAACTGAATCTTAGCCACTGACTATAAATATTTCGTTTAAATTATTGACCCTTACATTGTAATAATGCATTAACCCATTATACATTTACTTGAGTCGTTCTACACTATTTTAGTTCTTGGGGCTATGAAATGTAATATTAAAATTTTAGAAGACAAGTTTATATTTGTCATTTGTTCTTTATTTAAGTTTAACATTCTCTTTAATTAATTATCTTTTTTATTAATTAAATTAAATTATTTAATGATTAGATTTAATAATATATTTATGAAACAACAATCCATACGCAATCCAAATATTAAGCCCTCCATTTTAAGTCCACTTGGACTGTTAAGATAAACAAACTTCTATTTAACTCTTCTTACCCATTATATTTTAGAAATCTTTCTATGTGGGAACTTCACACATCTCATTTTCTTCTCTTTTCTACTTTTCCACTAGATTTCTAATRTTGTACTCCGTAGATTATTGGTGATTTCTTTGAGATTGGAATCGATTATTTTGGTATTTAAGCATTAATAGTATAAAAAAATAATTATATGCTCCCTCTGTTCCATAATGTTTTTGCCAATTACTGTTCAAACGCTTCCCAATGCATGTTTTGTATCATTTGTATCTTTAATTATATTTTTTTGAAAATTATAACGATTAAATATTAATAATCTATGCAATAATACGAATCAAACAAGATCTCACATCACTATATTTATTCTTATACAATAGTAGTTATTTGTAAGATTCCCTCTACTTGTGAATAGTTGAAAAAAAAAAGTGGCATGAACATTGAGGAACGGATAGTAATCTAAATTTCTTAACAAATTTAAAACATGAAACTAATTATAACGTGACTTGTTCCGATTCAATCATATATTTTGTTGTTTTCAATTGTCTTATACATGATCTTTTCAAGTGAGTTTAATTTAATTTTAAATTGGCTTTTAACAACGTTTTATTTGGTCTAATTGATATTTAACTTATATCAATTACTATCACTCTGAGTTATTAACTCCATTATTACAATAAATTTGATTGAACTTCATATTTACATTTGCGATCTTTCATTGGATTATCAATCAGCATTGGAATTTGGTATATAAACAACGATCAAGATAATGATTCGAAATTGTAGAATAAGATCGAATATATACTTTTTTCAACTAGAATTATATAAATTGGTTGATCTGGAACAAACTAAACCTAAACCGATAAGCCACACACACAAACAAACACACACACACACACAAATGTATGTGTGTGTGTGTGTGTGTGTGTGTGTGTGTGTGTGTGTGTGTGTGTGTGTGTGTGTGTGTGTGTGTGTGTGTGTGTGTATATATATATATATATATATATAGAGAGAGAGAGAGAGAGATAGGGGTTAGGATACAATAAGAAGAACCCTTAAAATGAGCAGTGTTAGAAGCAATCTTAGTCGTTGATTTTTGAGATGAACGGTCAACATGTGCATAATTTTAATAGTAAATGTGCAAAATTTTGTACATTAATGTGCATATTTTTTTTTTTTTTTTGCTTTTTGCACATTCAATGAAAAATTCGTGCACATTTATGTACAAAAATTTGCAAATTTTTGTACAAATCAGAGGTTTTTGATAAATTTCTTGGTTTAAGGCATTAGTTGAAAATTTATTTGATGCTAAAATTAAATATTTTCAAAGTGATGGTGGATGAGAATTTGATAACAATAAATTATTGCTGATTTTTGGAAAGTTGGGGTGCATTTTTGTAAATCGTGCCCTGATACCCAAGAACAWAATGGTGTAGCAGAACGCGAACATCATCACTTACTTGAGTTAGCTCGTACCATGCTTATTCAAGCTAATATGCCTCTTACATTTTGGGTAGATGTTGTTTATACAGCTACCTACATTATTAATCGATTACCAACAACTGTTTTGAATGGTTTATCTCCTTACGAAAAATTATTTGGTAAACTTCCTGATTACTCGTTTATGTGTGTGTTTGGGTGTGAATGTTTTCCTAACTTTCCTACAACATCGTCTAATAAGTTGTCTCCTAGGTCAGTTAGATGCGTCTTTTTAGGGTATGCCCCACATTAGAATGGATATCGTTGTCTTGATCCTAAGACAGGTCGTGTCTATGTTAGTCGTCATGTTACTTTTCATGAGTCTAGCTTCCCATATGTCACTCTTGTTGGCACTTCTATTACACTTGATGATGATCCATGATTACCCATTGAGGCTTGGAGTTGTACCTTATTTCCTAAGTCAACTCCTAATCTAGACGCTCTTCCTTCTTCGTCATGTGATGTGGTTGTTTCGTCATTTCCTAGGCCACCTAGCGATGTTACTTCATCCTTTCCTATGTCATCACCATTGTCTGCGATGATTCCGCTCCTTCTCCTTCCTTGTTGTAGAGTAGTGGCAGTCCTCCTTCTACACCGACTCCATTACAGTCTGCCTTGTCCAGTCCTTTGTCTTTCCCTTCTCCTGATTCTGCTAGAAAATCGTGTCGTGATTCTCTTGAGTCCACCTCCACTCCCACTTGTCCTAACACCACAGATTCTCAACCCTCTACATCTATTATGTCTTCCACCTCGAGTGCACCTCCTCCTTTTTATCATATGCAAACTCGTTCTAAACTTGGGGTTTTTAAACCCAAACAGTTTACAGATTTTGTCTCTTTTAGTGCAATTGTTACTCCTCCTGATCCTACATGTTTTTCTAAAGCAAGCAAGGACCCTYAATGGCGTGCGGCTATGTTCGAAGAGTTCAATGCACTTATTTCTAGTAATACATGGGAATTGGTACCTTTTGATAACCAGAAAAATGTAATTGGTTCCAAATGGGTTTTGAAGACAAAATATAATTCTAATGGGAGCGTTGAGCGGAAAAAGGCTCGATTAGTTGCCCAGGGGCATAAGTAACAAGAAGGTGTGGATTTTGATGAAACATTTAGGTGTTGTTTGGTAGGGTGTAAAACATTTTCAATGTAAAATGATTTTCAAATAAAATAATTTACAATAATGGAAAACAATTTCCACGAAAACAATTTTTCATTGTTTGGTGACATGTAAAAAAAGTGATGGAAAATAGGGAAAATAAAGAGGATCCAAGGAGGTAATGAGGGAGGGGTGTACAAGTGAATGAAGGAATGTTTTCCTTTCATTTTGGAAGCAAAATTGTTTTCTATCCTTGTAAGGAAATTTTTACTCCCATGAAAAATAGTTTGGGAAATTCCCAATGGTAACCATGAGTTTTTGCCAATTCCCAATGGTAACCATAAGTTTTTTTTAATCCCATTGGTGACCATAAAACTTAAATTAATCCCATAAATGACTATTAACCTCTAAAATAGCAAATTTTGAACTTGAAAATTCGACAATCCGACAATAAATTTGAACAATTCTTGGTAATTTATGCATGCTTGTGATAGTTTACGGGTGTGAACATGAATTTAGGGTTCAAAATTTAGAATTTTAAGTTTCAAATTTTTTTATTTTAAAGGTTAATGGTCATGTGTGGGATTAAATAAAAGTTTTATGGTCGCCAATGGGATTAAAAAAAATTCATGGTTACCATTGAGAATTGGCAAAAACTCATGGTTACCATTGGGAATATCCCAAATAGTTTTACACCTTCTTGTCTACGAAACAACGTAAAATTGTGATAGAGAGGAAAACACTTTTTATGGAAAATGGTTTACACTCTACCAAATGGAGCCTTAGTCCTATCGTTAAGTCTACTACCATTCGTCTTGTTCTTTCTCTTGCCTATACTATTACTGTTACTCTTCATCTTCGTTCCCTATTAGCTGAACTTTGGTTGATAGTCCGACATCCTGTCAAACTTTATTGTGATAATGTTTCTGCTACTTATTTGACTGTTAATCCAGTGCAACATGATTGCAGCAAACATTTTGATATTGATTATCATTTTGTTCGGGAACGTGTCGCTCATGAAGATCTTATTGTTCGGTACGTTCCGACTCAGCTTCAACTTGTAGACATTTTAACTAAAGCATTGTCAGGTCAACGTTTTGAATTTTTAAAGTCCAATCTGCAGGTGGTTTCTCCCGCACAAATTGAGGGGGTGTAATAGAATAATATGCCTAAGGGCACTCTTTTAATTATACAATCGTATGTTGTAATTTGTTTCTGTATATATAATGTCAGGACTCCTTAACCTGTTTATGTTTATGGTGAGTCAGATAATTATTCAGACAGCTATAATTTAACCCGGAGTGGCTAAACTAACTGAACTTACAATTACATCCTACACCTTGCATCTAAATGCAAGCACGTCTTTGTGAAAGTCGTATTCAATGTCCGCGTCAGTTTCATGCCTAAAGTTTAGCGGGTACGACAAGACAGCATGCGTGTTGCATTCTTCTTCACTGAATATTATGGTGAAATGTACTCAGGTGGACCCTTTGGAAAGTTACGAGAACAAATTTGGATGGAAGACTCAAAGAAACAAAAACATATCGGAGTAATTCATACATAGTAGTACAAAGACTATTAGACTATTAGAATAGCGAATGATGGCTATATATATGTGTTTGAGTTTGATGGGGTGCAAAAATCAATTATCGCTTATGACTTTATAAATCCTTGTTATATTATAAAGTAAATAAGGAGTATCAATTTTTATGATAATTTTTTTTTGTTTGGCGGACATTTTTACCCTCAAAATTAACATTATACGAAAATCTCTCTCAATCTATCTAATATAAAACAAAAAATAAGGAAATTAAATTAACAAAAAAAATTTATTTAAAAATAATGTAAAATAACAAAAAATGACTTCTTCCCGAAAAAACTTTAATTAAAAAAAAATATCATCTTTTCGAAGTAAAAAAATCTTATCTTTATAAACTAAAACAAAATAGGATTGGATTAAAAAAATTTATGATATAATATCAATTCATATTAATGTCTGAAAAAATTAGAAAATCAAAAAATCTTAGAAGTGAAAGTAAATATAAAAATAATAGTATAAAAATATATAAGTTACTTTCTTGTATTTAAAAAAAATAATTCTAAAAACCAAAAAAAAACTTATTATTACATTTAAACAAAATAAATGAAAATCTTTACTTAAAAGATTTAAAATTAAAAAAATAACTACCTAAAACTATACACGCTTGCCTCATTTCTTACTTGTTAAAAAATTAATCTAAAGATCGATGAAAATTTCTGATGACAAAAATTGTCAAAAAACACCTTTTAATTTTTTCTTTTTTGTCACTAAATATCTTTATTTTTTTTTTTGTAAATAGATACCCAAAATGATTTATTTTTTCGTCGGCAAGGTTATTTTTCGTCTTTGACTCATGTTTTTCGAAGTTGACCAACTATTACACCCCCTTATTTAACATTCATCCTCTCTCTATCAATCCCTCTCCACCCGCCAACCACCTCCTTTCACGACCCACCACCCCACGTCTACACTCCGTTCATGATGGACCACCCTTACGAAGCACCCCCGCATGAAACCACGCCTCGAACAACAAACTCAGAGCCACCCACGAACAACAAACTTAGAGCCATGCCACTAACTCAATTACGAAACCACAAAATGAACCAATTCAAAATTCCAATTCAAAAAATTAATTCGAAAACCAATTCAATATCATTTGCATCCTCCATTCGAAAAACGAATTGCCACAACATCTCCTACATTTTTTATACTCAATCTACGAATGGTGCAAGGGTGGCAGAAATTAATTAGATTGTGGTACGATATGACGCAAGGGTGCAGCACGGTTGGGGAACGACTGTATGGTGTCATCATTCTCGTAATCGATTTGTCTCTTTTTCATGATGGGTATTTCATGGGGTAGTTAGCGTTTCGAGTTGGTGGGTTGGTGTGGGTGGTTGACTAGGTGATGGTGGTGGTGTGGCGGTCCGAATTTGAGCTGGTGTTTAGGGTGGTACGGTGTTTGCTTAGGTTTGATCAGAGTTTAGGGTGGTGTAATGGTGGTCGTCGCGGTGGTTGTTGTGGCAGTCCGAAGGGGTTGCTTGAGGTGGTGGTGGTTGTCGTGAGAGGAGGGAGGTGGGACAGGGGGGATTAAAGGGAGAAGATGGATATTAAAAGGGGTTGTAATTTAAAAAAAGGGGTGCAAGTATCGATCAACACGAGAAACTAGGTTCAAAGACGAAAAAGCAGCAAAGGTTGTTCGTGAAAAAAAAAATTCATTTTGGGTATCTATTTACAATTTTTTTAAAAAGGTGTTTAGTGACCAAAATAATCTTTTTAAAAGGTGTTTTTTAGTAAATTTCCTAAAGATGGCTAAGAAACTTCATATAATTTATATGACTCCTAGTGTTAGGATCCTACCCTTTTCATGTATTTTTCTAAGTTAGAGTCTTTGCCTTGTGGGTGCTTCTGCGCTCGCCCCACAAGTGCTTTAGAAGTAAGTCTTTAGATGAAGTACGGTCTAAGTCCTCTTTGGTGTCTCTAGGGCAAATGTATTCATTTAATTTAACCTCTTTAGGGGGAAGGTGATATATGAGTAAAATATTTCAACACAAGCATTCCCTACCCATTGCTAATGTTTAATTGCCTTAATGCCTTTATAGATATTGTGCTTGCATTTACATTTTCAGCATTCAAATCCCAAAATCCCAACATCGAATACAGATTCCCGAGATCCGGATCCCGCTGGGCCGCGCTTTGACGTAGTCGGCCGTCTAAGCGCCCGACGCCCCTTTGTAAAAGAGATCGCCTCACGTTGCTGTGTGCTCGTGAGGCCCTTTCCGCAAGAAGGCTTACGTTTCCGCCTCCAAAGGCCGAGCGCGCCGCACGCCCATATCAAACGCTAGGACCGTGACAGTTGGTATCAGAGCCAGTTCGAAATAGCACCTGGAGTCCGGAAAAAGGAAAATATGAGTCGCAAACGTTGGAAGAAAGAATACGGTGGCTAAAGGAAAGTCGGAAGAATGGGCTGGCTCGAACACATTGTTATCGGAGCAAGCCAAGATGATTGAACCTGGAACAATGGTCCAGGTACTGAAATCGGGAGAAAGACGCTCTGCAGGAGCAATTGAACTTCGTCTGCAACCAAGCCGATGAAAGCATTGGAAAAATGTGATGAATGAAGCGCGCTGTAGGGAAAGCTTCCAGGCGTTGGTGCGCCAAGATGAAAGCGCCAAGCCGAAGGACTACAGTGGCGCCCGCGATGCCAAGAGTACAAAACTCCTGTTCGCATGAACAGTTCTTCAAGGTTAGTCAGCTGGACAAATCCTTGAAGGTAGATACAGTGGTCATTGCATCTTGCTGATGATGCAAGCTCTGGTGGCGCCACAAGCACGCCGAGATTGAGGCCGGGAAGTTGAAAATTGATACATGGGACGAGTTCAAGAAGGAATTCACGAACCAGTTCCCAGAAAAACTGAATTCATTGCCCGAAGGAAGTTGCAGGATTAAGCAACGGGCTCCATTCGAGACTACGTGCGTTGAGTTCTCCGCATGTATGCTCGACATCCAAGACATGAGCGAACAAGATCGTCTCTTCAAATTCATCTACGGGTTGAAAGAATGGGCCCAAAAGAATTGATGCGGCAGAAGCTCATCTACTCTCTCGCGGCCCGTCAGCGCAGCGGAGAGACTCGTTGATTACTCCTTTGGAAAGGAGAAAAACTCAGAAAGAAGGACTCGACAACAGCGCCCTCAAGCCAACTCCAGGCTCTCCAAGGAGCGTTGTGAGCGCTCGCGGTGTGTCATCAAACTCACAGGTCGAATCGAGGCAAAAGTGGGGAGGCGACTTCAACAAATCAGGGTCATCTCAACATCACAAAGCAAATCCGGTTCATTGCAGACCCCAAAGGGATCATCCTTTTGATAGAAGCAAATTGACTGCCAGTTTGCAGAGGCCCGCACAATGGTGGGAATGCAAACACAAAGGGCGAGATTGACAAACTTCAACAACGTTGCTCTGCGGCATGACTCTAGAAATGGAGTCTGACAAGGAGGACGAAGTTGAAGAAGAAGAAGAAAGCAACGAAAGAGAAGGAGCCCGCTCGATGTGGAGCTGTGTACTGATGTGCGCAAGTGGCAAAGAAAAAGAAAAAGCAGAAGCAGACACCACCAGGTTATGTATGCTGACATTCACTTGGCTGGACGAAAGTGGCGCCCTCTGTGACACAGGTGCGACGCAGCAACTTCATGGACACCAAAGAAGCCAAACGACTTGGTTTAACCATCACCAAAGAAAGTTCAAAATGAAGGCTGTCAACTCCAAGGAGAAGCAGATAAAAGGCATGCCAACAAGTGCCCGCAACCGTGAACGGATGGCAGGGGAAATTAGACTTCACTGTCACCGACATAGATGATTTTGACTGGTCCTAGGAATGGACTTCTTCAGAAGCAGCAGAACATGGGTGATACCAGTTATGAGACTGACTTGATCTCTGTGGATGGCCCAGACACCATCCCGATAGTAGGTCTCCAAAAGAACTCCTCAAAGGCGTCAGCTCAGCAATGCAGATGGTGAAGCCTAGCCAAAAGAGAACCCATGAAACTCAAATCATGGAAGAAAAAGCAGCAGCTCGCCCACAACAAATGCAGAGACTGAAGACGAGCCAAAGGCGCAAAAGCCTGCAAAGAAAGAAGACTCCAGAACCAGATCCAGCCTGAAGACAACGGCGCAAACAAAAGAAACAAAGTTTAGGATAGGAGATTTTTCCTTTTTTTGTAATTTTGTAAGTCGACGAGGTCGTCGACAGCTTTAAGGGGGGAGGATGTTAGGATCTACCTTTTTCATGTATTTTTTCTAAGTTAGAGTCTACCTTGTGGGTGCTTCCTGCGCGTCGCCCCCACAATGTGCCTTAGAAGTAAGTCTTTAGATAAAGTACGGTCTAAGTCCTCTTTGGGTGTCTCCTAGGGCAAATGTATTATTTAATTTAACCTCTTTAGGGGGAATGTATATATGAGAAGAATATTTCACACAAGCATTCTCCTACCCATGCTAATGTTTAATGCCTTAATGCCTTTATAGATATTGTGCTTGCATTTACATTTTCAGCATTCAATCCAAAATCCAAACTCGAATACAGATTCCCGAGTCCGGATCCCGCTTGGGCCCTGTTTGACGTAGTCGGGCCGTCCCAACGCCCGGACGCCCTTTGTAAAAGAGATCGCTTCACGTTGCTGTGTGCTCGTGAGGCCCCCTTTTCCGCAAGAAGGCTTAACGTTTCCGCCTCCAAAGGCCGAAGCGCGCGCACGCTCCACGTCAAAACGCTAGGACCGTGACACCTAGATATTCCTCACTTTTACTCCCTTCGATTTAATTAAAATGTTACATTGCATATCTTACACAAATCAAGAAATCCCTTGTGTGGGTGGGACCCTAGTCAATAGTAAAATATATCATAAAAAATTGTACTATTTTGAATAAAATGTTGAGCTAATAAAGGTATTTTTGTAGCTTTGAGAATAATTAAGGGTATAATAGTATATATGCAGTGGGTCATACTAACCTAAAATAGAATTGTGTAGAAATGTAGCAAGTAAACTGAAGTCGTCCAAATCAGGAAATTGTAGCAAGTAAACTGAATCGGAGAGAGTATTAGATTGTTACACACTTACATTATTATTGTTGGTTAGTTACATACTTTCTTCTTCTTTTTTAGGGTGGTAACATTGAAAATGGGACATAAACTTTAACGTGATGTTATGGTCATGTTCTTTTGATTTTTGATAGTTTAGTTCAGTTCAATTCAACTAACTTCAATTCAATTTGTTCAATGATTTCTACTATTTTTTCGTCTTGTTTGGCATTTCCTCCCCTGCCTTTACTTCTAATTTGTTATCCAACAGAACGTTTATCCAAAAATATTGGTGTCGGCTAGACTTGAATAAATATAGAGAATCTGCATAAATCATAAACATAATTTTTCCCTTATATTCTTCTTTTTTAAAGTCATGCTTCTTTCAAGTCCAAAAACTTCTTCCACATTCTCATTACCAAGTTTTTTTTGGTATTCCTCTGCCTTCCTCTCTCCTTGCCCTCTTTGAGCCGGAGCTCTTACTAGGCACACTCACATGACCAAACCTTTTAAAATGATTCTCCCTCATTAATCCTCAATTAGTCAGTCAACCATAATTAATAGTTTCAAATTTAAAGAACTTGACATTAATATGATTTATCAATTTACTAAAGCAAAAGCCAAGGATGATACATGTCACATTCTAGTTAAAAGTTTTCCTCCAAAATGTTTTTTCTTTTTTTAATTTTTTGTAAAATTACTTATATGTATACTAAATCTAAAATTTAGAATATTTTTCTATTCTAATTAAAGAATTATACTTAAGCTAACAAAGAATAAATTTTTACTAAATTCTAAAGGATTTTAAACATGAATAATAGTATTTTATACACAAGAGGCTATAGTTTTTTCTTTATGAATTTAATGTTTTTTAATTATTTTGCATTTTAAATTGTACTTTTTTATTACTAAATATTATATTATTAAACACGGGTTACACGGAGCACTCTAAGAAAATTTAGAAAATTTAGAAATTATAATAACATTATAGTAGTATTTTTCGGGTTAAAAAAATAACAAATAATTCAACTCTTTACCTGCAATTTAACTTCATTATCTAGGCTTACATGATAGTTATGTATATACTATTGTTCTCAACATTTAACTTTTAAAAAAACCTTGTAGAAACTATTATACACGAAACTACTTTTTTTTTATATATGAGTAAAATAGAAAAAAAATAGAACAATGATATGTACATAGCTATCATGTAAGCCTAGATAAGAATTCGGTTAAATTGCAGGTAAAGAGTTGAATAGTTTTTTTTTAAACTAGAGAAATACTACTATAGTGTTTATTATAAATTTCTAAATTGTCTTAGAGTGCTCGCGTGTAACCCGTGTTAATAATATAATATAATATTCAAGTATTAACAGTACTCCTCCGTTCCACTAAATTCATGTCATAATGAATAGTAAGGAACTATTCATTAACAGTGAGAATCTTTTAAATTCTCGTCGTATGTAAGAATGAATATAGTCAAGTTTAGTCTTTTAGAATCCTATTAACAAATAGTTTATAAAATCCAATTTTTATAATTATTACTCATTATAATTAAAGATATTTCATTTGTAAATTGTGCATTGGCAAACGTGTAAAGTAGAAGTGGCAGGAATTTAGTGAAATAGAGGAGTACAATTTACTACTCATATTAAAAATGCAAAATAAATTAAAAAAAATTAAAGTCTTAAAGAAAAGACTATAAGTCGATTTGTGTATAAATATATATGTTCATGGTGTAAAATCTTTTAGAATTTGGTAAAAATATTCTTTCTTTTTAGCTATTAATGAATAAATTCTTTAATTAGTTTAGAAAACTATTCGAAATTTTAGATTCAGTATATCATACATATAAGTAATTTTACAAAAAAAAATTTAAAAGAAAAACATTTTCGGAGGGAAAACTTTTAACTAGAATGTGACATGTTTCATCCTTGGCTTCTGCTTTAGCATTGTAATTTTTATATCATTTGACTTTATTATATGCTATTAATCATTTTAATGATATCAAATAAATTATTTGCCCTTATATCTATCTAGTATTAGTTCAATTTTGCAGAAACTATCTACATGCTATTTTTTTTGTCCAAACTACTTACTTTTACATATTTTGTTGTTGATAACGACCTTAACTAAATTTATAAGATATTTTTTCGGCCAAATAATCTGGTGACATACAATGACCTCATTAATGCACTTTATCCCTTAATTTTTCCGATGCTGTCTTTACTTTTTTTATCCTTATGACTAACCTCTTTTGAGACGTACATGTGATGATTTCGAAAAAAATGGGTACAAATTGACGTGGATTTGATCGTCATTTTTCTAAATTTGAGCTCACTTTGACCCGTTAATAAGGCAAAAATTACCTTGGAAACTAAACGCTAATGTCTATTAATATTAACTTCACTCAATCTATATCAATTCGTATTTAATCTCCAGTGAATACCAACCAGTCTTTATTGAGGTGCCCTTGTATGGCTTCAACCATTAAAGACTCCTAAACACCTTAACAGACAGTTCTAACCCCAAGAAGGTGCAAACCCATATGTAACTGATAATTCTTTGCACAACACTAGGAGCCAATTGAGATAGGCTAATGCCCTAGAGGTCCAGTAGCTCAATGATGAATGAGTGCAATTAGGGAAATTTGATACCAAGTTCAAGATGGGCAATATACACTGCGATCCTAAACCAAGGTGGTGAGTAAGCCTTGTTAGAAGGGTTAGGAACCTCCCACCAGTATCCAATGTTGTTCCCCAACCCATTCAATACACCAACCCTGATGTGATGTCTCTTCTCATAAGATCTTTGCATAAAGTCAACATCTAAGGCAGTGTTTATGGGGCCCTCATTCTCCTTGGTGTTTTCCCACCTCACTGTGGTCCGGTGATGGTGGTCAGGGTCTAAAAACCTAGCATTTTTGAACTCTCCCCTTTCATTCCTTGGAGCCTTATCCCTGGCCATGGTCCATCTGTCCTCAGAAGGACCAGCTTGCTCATCTTCTTGTACGACTAAAGCTAAGCATCCACGCATCTCTTCTTTTAGGCCATTTTGGTTAGCCTATTGATTGATTAGGTAAGTAATTATTACAGTATATTACAATTAAATATTACATAAGAAATTAAACCACTAATTACGTCAAAACTAAAAATATAGCAGATTAATCATTTGTCATATGACACGATCTATCACAGATTACTTGGAGTTGCACCACAAATTTACCTGCAAAGGCATCAATAAAACGAGGTTAGTGGTGTTTATACAACCCCCACATTAGTGGTGCTTACACAAGAAAATAATCTAAACAAGACAATTAGAAAATACTTGTTATAATGTTTACATATTCTGTAACTCCACTTATTTTCAAAGCATATCAGCAAATTTTACACTAGTGATAGCATCTGAAAAACAATGTACCTGAATAGCTATCTAGACCTTGAAAATAAGAAATATCTTAATACTCTTAGAAAAATACTGTATACCACTAAGGCTAAACAAAAGAAAGAAAAAACTACTGCAATATAACATCCCCGAACAGTTCATTAAATATGTTCAGAGAGGCCAAAAGGTACATTATCGGATATGAGGAAACAACACATTTTACGATTCGACAYACCCCTTCAACTCTTCAAGAGCTTAAAATTTTTTTGCAATGCAAGTTTTGATCAGCAATGCATTTGTGTGTACTGCGTGTCAGTGCATCAATTTGTCTATCTCTATTGACTACTACAAAGATGCAAACCTAAAGTGAAGTGCCCACAAATATGCTTGATTATATTTGAGTGCTTTAAAAAACAAGATAAAAGCATTTCAAATATTTTATGTACTCCTCACTTTTAATTATAAAAATACAATAAAAGTCACTTTATACAAAGAATTAGGATGAACACACATACCTTAGACTTCTCAGCCCTTGCAGCATTAACCAAAGATGGAACTAGTAACCAAAGAAGCCCCTTTTCACCATTCGCTGTTAAGACCAATGCTTCTCCTTCAGCTTTGTGGGCTGAATAAGAATCATTATGCTATGAGAACCTATTACAAAAATAAATGAATCAGTTATACTAATGGATGCACCACAAGTTATAGTGTATAATCAGCAACATTTTTAAAAATATTAAATTAACACAAGAGCTTTTTGAGGTAGATTATGCAACTTCCACTTTAGCATTATCATGTCATTAAAACATTGACAAGCTAACGGATGATAAGCAGACCAAGCATCTTTCTTAACATACGTTCACGTTGTAACTGAGAGCTCCAAGATCAAGGTAGTAGCCAAGTTAACATACTTCNTATGTAAGAATGAATATAGTCAAGTTTAGTCTTTTAGAATCCTATTAACAAATAGTTTATTAAAATCCAATTTTTATAATTATTACTCATGTATAATTAAAGATATTTCATTTGTAAATTGTGCATTGGCAAACGTGTAAAGTAGAAGTGGCAGGAATTTAGTGAAARAGAGGGAGTACAATTTACTACTCATATTAAAAATGCAAAATAATTAAAAAAAATTAAAGTCTTAAAGAAAAGACTATAAGTCGATTGTGTATAAATAACTATATGTTCATGTGTAAAATCTTTTAGAATTTGGTAAAAAATTATTCTTTGTTAGCTATTAATGAATAAATTCTTTAATTAGTTTAGAAAACTATTCGAAATTTTAGATTCAGTATATCATCATATAAGTAATTTTACAAAAAAAAATTTAAAAAGAAAAAACATTTCGGAGGGAAAACTTTTAACTAGAATGTGACATGTTTCATCCTTGGCTTCTGCTTTAGCATTGTAATTTTATATCATTATGACTTTATTATATGCTATTATCATTTTATAATGATATCAAATAAATTATTTGCCCTTATATCTATCTAGTATTAGTTCAATTTTGCAAGAAACTATCTACATGCTATTTTTTTTGTCCAAACTACTTACTTTTACATATTTTGTTGTTGATAACGACCTTAACTAAATTTATAGAGTATTTTTTCGGCCAAAATAATCTGGTGACATACATATGACCTCATTAATGCACTTTATCCCTTAATTTTTCCGATGCTGTCTTTACTTTTTTTATCCTTATGACTAACCTCTTTGAGACGTACATGTGATGATTTCGAAAAAAATGGAGTACAAATTGACGTGGATTTGATCGTCATTTTTCTAAATTTGAGCTTCACTTTGACCCGTTYATAAGGCAAAAATTACCTTTGGAAACTAAACGCTAATGTCTATTAATATTAACTTCAACTCAATCTATATCAATATCGTATTTAATCTCCAGTGAATACCAACCAGTCTTTATTGAGGTGCCCTTGTATGGCTTCAACCATTAAAGACTCCTAAACACCTTAACAGACAGTTCTAACCCCAAGAAGGTGCAAACCCATATGTANTAAAGACGAGAAAAATTTTGTCAAAAAACACCTTTTAATTTTTCTTTTTTGTCACTAAATACCTTTTATTTTTTTTGTAAATAGATACCCAAAATGATTTATTTTTTTCGTCYGCAAGGTTATTTTTCGTCTTTGACTCATGTTTTTCGAAGTTGACCAACTACTTACACCCCCTTATTTAACATTCATCCTCTCTCTTATCAATCCCCTCTCTCCCACCGCCAACCACCTTCCTTTCACGACCCACCACCACCACGTCTAGCAACTCCGTTCATGATGCACCACCCTTCACGAAGCAACCCCCGCATGAAACACCACGCCTCGAACAACAAACTCAGAGCCACGCCACGAACAACAAACTTAGAGCCATGCCACTAACTCAATTACGAAAACCAACAAATGAACCAATTCAAAATTCCAATTCAAAAATTAATTCGAAAAACCAATTCAATATCATTTGCATCCTCCATTCGAAAAACGAATTGCCACAACATCTCCTACATTTTTATACTCAATCTACGAATGGTGCAAGGGTGGCAGAAATTAATTAGATTGTGGTACGATATGACGCAAGGGTGGCAGCACGGTTGGGGAACGACTGTATGGTGTCATCATTTCTCGTAATCGATTTGTCTCTTTTTCATGATGGGTATTTCATGGGGGTAGTTAGCGTTTCGAGTTGGTGGGGTTGGTGTGGTGTGGTTGACTAGGTGATGGTGGTGGTGTGCGGTCCGAATTTGAGCTGGTGTTTAGGGTGGTACGGTGTTGCTTAGGTTTGATCAGAGTTAGGGTGGTGTAATGGTGGTCGTCGCGGTGGTGTTGTGCAGTCCGAAGGGGGTTGCTTGAGGTGGTGGTGGTTGGTCGTGAGAGGAGGGAGGTGGGACAGGGGGGATTAAAGGGAGAAGATGGATATTAAAAGGGGTTGTAATTTAAAAAAAGGGGTGCAAGTAGTCGATCAACACCGGAAAACTAGGTTCAAAGACGAAAAACAGCCACAAGGTGTTCGCTGAAAAAAAAAATTCATTTTGGGTATCTATTTACAATTTTTTTTAAAAAGGTGTTTAGTGACCAAAATAATCTTTTTAAAAGGTGTTTTTTTAGTAAATTTCCTAAAGATGGCTAAGAAACTTCATATAATTTATATGACTCCTAGTGTTAGGATCCTACCCTTTTTCATGTATTTTTCTAAGTTAGAGTCTRGCCTTGTGYGRGCTTCCTGCGCGTCGCCCCCACAAGTGCCTTAGAAGTAAGTCRTTAGATGAAGTACGGTCTAAGTCCTCTTTGGGTGTCTCCTAGGGGCAAATGTATTCATTTAATTTAACCTCTTTAGGGGGAAGGTGATATATGAGAA
>SNQN01006633.1:14346-37496 GCA_008642245.1 Bassia scoparia | reverse complement strand
TGCTATCAAGTGGAATCCTGAAAATCACTTTTGACCCGTTCTCTCTCTTCCAATCAAAAGTCACTGTTCGTGCCAATGTCAAGTCAAGTCACGTCCAACTGTCACCTTTCTCTAAGTTCACTCTTCAAATGACACTCTAAATTGGGCACTTGTACATAAGGATTAGACTCTAGTATCATCTTTCATGTCTAGAAACCAGGACCTAGACTGGCCTCTTTCAAATTCCAAAGCCACTTTCAAATCATGTTAGAATCATGGACCTAGACAAGACACTCTCAAATCAAGTCATCAGAACAAGACCTAGACTGGCGACTTTTCAAATTCCAAGACTCTTTCAACATCATGTCTGAAGAATCAGACCTAGACAAGACACTTCTCAAATCAAGTCTAGAACCAGACCTAGACTGGACTCTTTCCAAATTCCAAGACTCTTCATTAACTCATGTCTTAGAGAATCAGACCTAGACAAGACTCTTTCAAAAACACTCTCAAATCATGTCTAGAATCAGATTTAGACAAGACACTTTGCAAATCAGTCTTGAAACCCATACCTAAACAAGCCACTTTCAAAGACTCTTCAAATTCAGTGTCTTGAAACCAGCCTAGACAAGCCACTTTCAAAATACTCTCTCAAACCATGTCTAAAACCAGGACCTAGACAAGGACCCTTTCAAGAAGACTCTCCCAAACCATGTCTAGAACCAGGGACCTAGACAAGACCCATTCAATTCAATCTCTTTCCAAAACGATGTCGGAACCAGACTCAGGACCAAGGCCCTTCAAATCCATAAGACTCTTTCAAAACCACAAGTGACTCTTGCCACTCTCCTAATCTCAAGTCACAAGTTACAAGTCAACATTGCCATGCAAATTTCGTCGAGACATAAAAACAACCTATGTCGTCACCAAGGAGCCCTTAATCCTGAATTTATGGGCTATCATTTTTCAAGTCAATGCTCATTTCTTCGGAAGCATTGGGACACACCTGCATGTTCCCAGTCAGCTGAACGGGGAAGATAACGCTCAAGGACTCAGACACAACAAGCACATCAAACCGCATGGGACACGGCTACAGGTACAAAACTAACCTTGTTTGCGGTACGGCGAAGGTACTAGGCGGAACCCTTGCTCTCCAGCCGATATATATTCGACGAAATACGTCTCAGACTATCAATGGGGGCTTCTGTCACTGAAAGTTTCCCATGGTCGTGTGAACTTTTCCGCGTCTCTGCGTTGATCGACCAGAATCAAGATCTTTAATCTACAAGTATGAGAAACTATCGTTCTTCAGCACTCGCAAATGGGGCAGTAATGAAAAATGTCCCAAAAGTATCGTCTGAACTACGGTGACACGTATGACTCGAAAATCTTACTCCCGACCCATTGAATATCTATTCTGCGCTCATTATTCTTCATCGATTAAAGAGCGTTGCTCAAGACCGTCGCATTTATCAAAGTTTTTCAAAGTTCTACCTATAAACTAGCGTCGTGCAACACTGGCGATGTAGCTCGTGCTCTTATCGTTTCTCGATTGTGCGTCACATTTTTTGCGTAATATCTCGCCATATATGATTGCGACAATTATTTCTCGATTTTTCTAGTTTTCTATGAAATTCTGCAGGTGTTATAAGTATCTCAGAACGCAGAAATATCCTGTGAATAATTAGAAAAATACTCCGAATACGTGGAACCTTCATGAACATTCTAGAATCCTTGCTTGGAGAGCAAAGGGTGTGCTAGGTGCGCGAATCAAGGGAAAATCACGAATCAAAATCGAGGAGAATCGAAATATTTCGAGATTTTTGGAAAAAAATATAACAAAATCATTGAGCGTAATATACGCAAGTGAATGAGCGTATGAAGCTCAACTAGGGAAGCGTATATACGGCTCCAACAGGAGCGGTATAACGCTCAACCTTTACTATACGAAATTTGCCAAAAATCCATGGAAAGGAGAAGCGTATCATACGCTGGATGAGCGTATATACGCCCTCAACCCTGCGTATATACGCTCATCTCCAGCTATATACGCAGGTTTTTTTCCTGCCCTTCGTGCTGCGTGCTATTAAAATACTCCTGCTTGCTCAGAGTTGAGATCGCACCCACTCTCATACGCACTACATTCACGATAAACCCTCCCAATCTTCACTAAGATTCTCAAGTCACAAGACACATCAGACACTCTCCAAACGACTCACAAGACAGCTACAACTCGATTCTCTTCATATTCAGCTATCGATTCTTTTCGAACTCAACAGCGAAATTAAGTATAAATCTGAGATTACTCACCAAAAAACCTTTTCTTTGCACTCTTTTTATATTCTTTTTGTCACTTTTAATTTGATTAACTATATTTTGAGTTTTAATTCCAATTAAAAGCAATGTAGAAACTCACTTTCTAATGGTTATCATGTAAATATGTGAGTTCTTATTAAATATTTTCATATTTCATTTTTTGGTTTTCATTTATACTATACATATTTCAATACTAACGCGTTTGTTTGTCTCAATTAGCAATTCAATCGAAAGAGGCGATTCTTTGAGTTTTGTTTCTAACAATTTGATTGTTTGCAGTGACAAGGTGAGGGAACACATATACATATTATTATACCTTACTAACCTTTGTTTTTATGTCTCTTATGTAATAATATCAATCACACTTGTATATATTGTTAACAAACCGGAATATCAATTCTTTTCTCATTAAGTCAGATAATTAATGGACGGACGGTTTCATAAGCACCTTATAACATGACTAACAATCACAGTGACCGCCTTATCCATTGTAGAAGTTTGGTATTGTTTATTAATAGCAACCCACCTAGAATCAATGCACTTTCAAAGTCAAAATCAATAGGCTCTTTTGATTCATTGTTATGATTTATGGAACTACAATGAGACCGAGTAGAGGCCGCTACATCGGGCAAATGGTACAGATCATTTCGTACCATGTCCCCGAACCCACGACTGGTTACTTTGATTGACGTTGGGGCCATAATTTGGGGCCCCAATGTTCGCGTCCGTGAATAACCTATAAGGCACACGGTGGCGATCCCCTCAATTCGACGACACACCCCAACGCATTCACATGCGATTCCATGGCTCAACTCCATGACACTGAAGCTGAGGTCAACGCCCTTGCCTAAGGCGGGCGAAGCCCTACATACTAAACACAAACAAGTCATGTACGAGTCAATATAATAGTTTCATTTGCAAGTGAGCATTCTTAGATGTCGTAATGTCAAAATGTTGTAAACATTAGAATCGCTTGGCTTTACGTTGTCGTTCCTTAGTCGAGTCATTAATGTCACCCAAATGCTATCGTACAGCTAAATCGTTAAGGCTTTGGCTGTCGTTTACCTATCGCACCAATTGTAAAACGAGGCGCCAAAACTTTGATCGCCTGTAAAATAAACAGAAGAGAATCAGAGAAAGTTAAAGATATATATATATTCAGACAAAGAAAGCAGCAAAATAATCCAGACTAAAAGCCTAAAAAAATAACAAAAAAATAAAAAATAAATAAAGGCAAAAATGAAATTTTGCGTACACCACGTTGCTGCATCAGTGTTTGAGAGTCAGAGTCATAGGCAATGGACATGATCAGTTATTAGCCAGCATCGGCTAGCTCAGAGAGAGCAAGTCTGCACTATTTTCTAAAATCTGCAGTTTAATACACTCTCATACAGTGATAAAGTCATCTACATAGAACTTTTCTAAACGTCGACAAGGCACAGGCTCTTACAAGTTCCTAGACCTTTGCACAAAAGGAAACATTCAGGCACCGCAAGTCTTGTCCTTACAATTCCTCATCCCCACTATAGATGAAGTAGAGCAACACAGGTTGCGCTCATCCCTGCAATGCATATCCTTCCATTAACACAGCATGCAAATTGTTTCACTTGAGCAAGCAGCAACACAAGTTGGACCACAATTCAACCTAGTCAACAATGGTTTCACACAATGGCAACAAACTTGAGGTCTCAACTATGAAGTCATTCATTAGACCAGCCCAACAAAGGAAGAAGCCAGCACAAAAGACTATTAGTGGCCTTTCCCAATAAGACTGAAACCATTGGGAGTAGGCTAAGATTTCAAAGAGACGGAGGAACATACGTTGGATAGAGTAAGTAGCAAATCAGTTGGGAGAGAAACTCTTGTCTTAAGCCTAACACTCCAATGGCCATCTCAGATCCACCAATAACAAAGAGTACAACAATGTGGAAAAAGCACGTATTGTGAGTACCATTGTAGCCATGGTCACTCAATACGAACAGTGCATTTCTTTAAGGATTCGCATACAAGAGGATATGATGATGGTCACCTCCCTATCCTACACGAGGGTAAGAAGCCAAGCATCTAAAGCAAGTCATCACTCGAAGACCCGCGGTTCACTTCAAAAAGGCGAAATGAGTTTAAGAGTCAATAAAGTTCTGCATAGTTGAGTGCAGAGAGTCCCGGCCTCCACATAACAGTTCTTTTTGCCTTTTCTTTCCATTTTTGTTGAGTTATGTCAATTAGGAAATAAAGGTCTTCTTTATTTCATTAGCCTTTATACAATATAAGTTTCTTTTTTATCTTCTTTTCTTAGCCTTCTCTGTGCGTTTAACTTCGATATGAAATCTAATCAACATTGACCCCACAAAAAAAAACTAAAAATGATAAAATTAATAAGGAAAAATTCTTAATTATATTGGACATTGCTCGAGGGGCCTTCTTCAAGCCCACAAAAACCAATCCTTCCCCTCCATGCACCTTGTAACAAAACAAATCAAAGCAAATCTCCTTACGACGCCTTTGAGCCTTCTTATGCAAACCAAAACAGATGGAAACCAATTTCTTTTCACACCTACATTTCCTACCTCTAAGGTGCCAAATGGCATGAATAAAAGCCACAAAGTAATGTGAACCTAAAACAAGTTGTTGTTTAGACAATACGAAGAAAAAGTAAAAAAAAAAAAAGAGAGGAGAAGAAAAAACTAAAAAGAAGGTGTTTTAAAAGTTTGAGCCAATAAAATTAAAAACAAGTGAAATGAGATCAAGTCTAAGCCCACTTCACACCTTGCAAAGTTCACACAGAAAATCAAAGCAAAAGCGAAAGCGAAGATACATCGCAGCAAGTTCGCCAAAAGCTCACAACCCTAAACCATCATTGGCTCGAGTTTCTATTCAAGACTTTCTCACTTAATAGATTGCTGAGTGGTCTACTAATAACAATTTTATGGTCTAGCGCAAGACAAGTTCCACTTGGCGTCCTCCAAAGGCCCTCTATTAGATTAGGAGGAAAAAGTTTTCTAACCTAAGTAGCACAAACTTTTTCATTCCCCACATGACTCTCGCATTCATAATACTAAGCCTCGGCCCCAGAATTGACTCCGGCATTCAGAAGTCCTGCCTTGGTATTGAAGAAAGTTCTCATGGTTAATCCTCTACCTCGCATCACTTCAGGAACAAAATGTGCATTGTGGAAAGAATTAACAGCTAAAAGGTCTAACAATAAGGGCTTAACGAAACCCCTCACCCTGTGGTTGTGTTTAGTAGCGGGAAGTTTTTGCTGTTGTCTGGCCCTCAGCAGCTAGAGTCCCTGGCATTGATGACACAATCTCCTTTCTTTGTTTATTTTACTAGATTCTGTCGATGTACTCTCTTTTGCCACCTTTCGCTGAATCTATGTACAAGGTAGGATGAATTCCATGAAAAAATTTATGAAAAACAAAAGGGTCTCAAGCAACGGGGACTTTAATGTCGAACCCAAGACCAGTTGGAGACAAGCCCACCCTCCTTACGGGGAGGCTGTATCCTATTTTATTACAATACCACCGAGTGGATCTATCGACGAGCAAGAGAAATTAATTTTTTCAACTAATAATGTACAAAAAGTAAAGTTGAAGGAAGAAAACATATACAGGCGTTGGGTAGTCTTTTACGAGTAAAAGAAAACTAGCGAGATAAAATTGTCAGTAGAATCTGTACGAGCATAAGTTTTCCAATAGCAAAAGGAAAATCGCTGAAAAATTTGCCTTAAAATCAACTGAAATTTGAAGTAGTAGAGGAGAGAATTGTGACGGGAGTGAAAATTTTATTTCACGATTTTATTATATATAGATATAAGCTATATATATATATAGAGTTAGGATCACTAAAAACCTTGCTTTTGGTGAAAAACTAAAAAACTTGGACCAGTTTACTATATACAATTTAGGACATTTTACGATTTAGGACATTATTGTGGTTATAGGACATTTACGGTTTACAATTTAGGACATGTGTATGATTTAGGACATTTCTCAATGATTTAGACATTTTTCATAATAAATAACGAACAATTTCATAGTTTAAGACATTTTTATTATAATTACTGAATTTCTGCTGTCCAACCACTTACCCCCTATAAACATACATAAACAATTTAGAATTTTTTCCGAGTTATGATTTTGTTTTAATTTAAGTGTTTTAAACAAGTTATGACATTTGCGTATATAATTGTAGATCTTACATTTAATACATTTTTATTTAAGAACTTTTAAACAATTTAGGATATTTATGTATATTATTTAGGACATTTTTAAAATTGTAGGACATTTTGGAAAATTTAGTTCATTTGATAATAAATTTGTCCAGGATATTTTCAAACAAAAAATTAAAAAAATAAAATTTTGATATTTTCTACACTCCTCTCTCACCCAAACCCGACACCTACTGTCAAGTTCAACACTTACTATCACACCCAACAACCACCCCGTACCTTTGCACCCAGAACCACCCACTGAACACCACGTTTGCCTCCAACCACCACCACTCCACCTCACACCAATGTAGTGCCACAGACCACCAAACCCCCAACGCGAATATTCCCCAGCCACAGCACCACCAATGTCGCCAAACCTAACCCTAACTACCACCAAATTCCCCAAATCAAACCCTAACATTCTAACTTCAAACCCTAACGCTAAACAACTGTGAAGGCTATTGCGCGATTTGACGAGTCAATTGGGTCGTAGTGAAAGGTGGCGCTGCGAGCCGTGCTGCATGTGGACCTCGGTGCAGTAGTCCGTGAGTAAAACGTACTAGTGGTGACGCGAGCAATGGTTGTGGTGGCTGGTTCTGGTGTATGATGCGTTGTGGTGCAATAGGTTGTTGAGGTGGTGAAGGGGGTAAATGTGGAGGCTATAATTGCTTCGGTTGGTTGGTTTGGAGGTCTCGAATGGGTCGGTTGTGTTAAGTGGCTGGGTGGTTGTGTTCTAGTCTGTTCAAGAGAGGACGAGAGAAATCGGTGAAGGAGGGGTTGATAGAGAACGGTAAGTGTCAAGGGAAACAAGAGAAGTGGCGGCGGACGTAGATGGGCTGATGTTGGCATGGCACGATGAGATTGGTGCTGGTGTTGGCAGGGTGGCGACGAGATTGTGCTGGTGTTGCAGTTGACGCAGACGGTATGGAAGGTGCGTGTGGCGTGACTTGCAGAAGAAAGAAGAGTGGGAGGCGAGGATTAGAGATGTATTTTGGTTCTTTTTTTTTGTTTCGAAAAAAATGAAGTCGTGTATGAAGGACTGAAGCAGATGTAACAAGTTTTGTGCCTAATAAATGGATTAGATCTGCCTGTGATCAAATAATTGATGACTCAGAGATTGATAGTTTTAGTTTCACCAAAATCAATTGGTTTTCCATTATCCTTTCCTGTTATATATATATAATATATATATATATATAATATATATATATATTATATATTATATAGTATATATATATATATGATATCGTAGAGAAGAAAGATGAGTCAGCATCGTCCCTTTCTTATAGGTTGGTTCTTCCGTCATTGGTTCCACTCGGAAGTCAAGGAAGAATCCTAATTTAGTTAATAATGCCAACAAAATAATGAAGCAATCTCGAAGAAAAAAGAAAAGTGTTCTCGAGCAGGTTGCTTCCAAGGCTCAAACTGAAACAAATTGCGTGCCTTGGTGTTCGGGTTCAAAGTCAGGAGAGACTAGACGATCAATACTATATGAATCCACTCTTCTCGCGCGAGATTCGAAGATGCAAATTGAATAGGATGATCCATTAGAGTGGTTAAAATAGAAGAATTTGATGACAAAGCTAACAGAGCTGGGTGACTTTTTATCACCAATACGAAAAGCTGGCCCCATTTAAAACCTATTAGCTTAAGGCCTATCAAAGTTTTCAGCCAACAAAAAGCGAAGTGGTGAGCATTGAGAATATAGATGCTAATATTATATGTATATTATATCATATATGTATATTATATATAGATAATATATATATATATATATATATATAGTATTATAGTATAATTACTATTAATCTATATTATAATATATATTATATATATATATATATATATATATATATATTATATACTACTAATTATATATATATAATATATATAATATATATAAAGGAGAGAGAAGAAGAAGAGAGAGAGAAGAGAGACGGAGAGAGAAGAGAGAGATAGAGAGATAGAGAGGGAAGGAGAGGGGAATTAAAAATTTTAATTCAAATTTTTTTTCCCAGGCAACACCACCTTTTCGTGTTTCAGAGGACAACAAGCCTCACAGCTCGGCTTCGAAGGTAGGCTCTCGGCCCAATCAGCAAGTCCAAGCCTAGGCCTCCAGACTTCAATTAGTCGAGGGGCATACGTATAGCCATGAGCTTGACTATTTTCCTTCAAAGCGATCCATGCATAACTAAAGAGCCCAAATATAAAGGCCCAATCCAAGTCAAAATACTAAAGATTACTCACGATACATACTAAACAATTACAGTAACATATACGAAGCAAATACATTTAATATGTATAAAATATATTTGATGTATTTTTCAAGCCCAAGTCATTAGGCCATTTACAAGATAGTGACACTTGTCATATCTCACACTTCTCCAAGGGTCTATAAATACCCAGGTATGAAACATCCAATCAAACTCAACAATCATACTCTCACTTATCTCTAGAATTATCTCTCTTTATGCTATTTATTACACCCCTCTCTCCCAATTCAAACTACTAAACACAGCTCGGAAGGGACGATAATCCTAACGATTACTTGCTTTTGCAGTGGAGATACCGCTTAACATCTACTACGTGGACCTCTGGACCTTTGGACTGCATTCCCCCACTTTGGAGAAGAACCTAGCTCATGGCATGTAAGAGGAAAGTCTTCCCCGAACCTACAAGTAAGTGTTCTGCCAGCCTGAAACAACAAGGAACAACCAAACAATTTTTTTTTAAAATTTCATTTTTAATCTAAATCACAAAATCAACACCTCTATACGGATTACAGTCTGTACCCATATGAGAGTTCCATTAAAAAAAAAGACTTCCTCCATTCGTCCCAAAGATTTCTACAATTGTTTTATTTCAGTAATAAGAGTACGTAAACTACTAATTGGAAGAATATGTTTTAATACAAACAACTAAGAATTGATATGAGTAATACTTCCCTCCGTTTCTAATACAAACAACAAATTGGTAATTTTAAAATTATGTTCTCTCTCTTTTTTAGAGAGAGAAGTTTCCCTCTAGGATTTTGCCTTTGGGAGGGTTTCTGCGTCAACCTTCGTGAGTTGTTTGGGTCCTTAAATTATGGTTTTCTTCTTCTACTCTTCCTTCCTCACTTTTTTCCTCTTCTTGTGGCTTTTGGTGGTGTTCCGAAGGGGGCTTGCCGGTGGTTGGATTTTTRCCCTTATTTACCAGCGAGTCACCTGCCTCTTTCTCTTAGCTTTCTTTTTTTGCGAGCTACAACCAATAGTCAACTCTGCACTCATATGGTCCTAATGCTTTGCCACAGATCATTCTCCTCTTCGAGCGATCTTTTGATACCGGTTTGCTTTTCGGGCTCCGATTGTCTAGATTTGAAACCTTCATTCAATCATATTATTATGGGCTTAAGGGGTTGGTTGTGGCACTGTGCATCCATGTTCGATCAAGGAGGTTTTCGGATCTGGTGTTTTTTGGCTCGGGCGTTTTTAGTATTGTCTTCTTCGTCAAATATTTTAATTGTTTTGGTTTGTTTTGTTTTGGTTTTGTTTTGTCTTTTATTTGTGTTGTGTATTGTTCTTAATTTAGGAAAGATGAGATCAACTCATAAGGGTTTGATGTATGGGGCGATTGCTTTTTCCATAACATCTACGACACCGGCAKTGAAGATTTTGTTGAAAGATACGTTGATATCGATATTCTATCATGTTTACATGAATGTATCCACTTTTGTGGAATTGAGCTTGATTAGTTTATAGTTTAGGTGTTGTGGTCATATCTTTCGTTTAAGTATTGTATGTCCTTCCGTGTTCTTTTCTATTCATATTGTAGATGCTGAGAAGGCTTGTATTTGAATAAAATCATCTTTTCTGGTTAAAAAAATTAAGCATGAATGAGATAATATGTTACAACTCTAAAAAATATGTTATCTAATTTGTTTGTTTACACCTTTAATTTCCCTCCAAAAAGGTTAAAAAAATCCAATGGTAAATTAGGCATGGAGTAAAATAATATATATAGAAATTTTTAATAAAATTATAACCAGACCATCTCACCAAAATCAGCTGATGGTTGAGGCGCAAGAATATGTTATATACTCTTACACTCCGCTCACATGAAAGGCCTTTGGGATGAAATGTGGATGCAACACAGGCTCCTCAAATCTAGCGGCGAATTAATTTCACTTGAAAGGTGTGGGGAGGATATTCGAACCTGTGGACCTTGTGTCACGTTGCTCTGATACGATGATAACCAGACATCTCATTCAAAAGTTTAAGCTGATGCTTGAGGCCCAGGATATGTTATATACTCAAATAAAAAAAGATAAAGGTTTAATTAATATAATAATTTAAACATATTTCTTAATTCCCGTTGTTGTAACGGCTTTTCACAATCAACTTTGGTCGATCTTGTCAAAGAAAATACACTAATAAATCAAGTATTTTTGTTTGTGGTAACCACGATTATTAAGACTCCTTAATCATGCCGTCGTAGAAAACAAATTAAAAGCAGAAGAGAATAGTGATTGGAATTAATAAAATGAATAAGGTAGAATGGTGTTATCATGTTAGTCTTTAGAATCTATAAAATGTGTTGTTGAACCAAGTCATGTAGCTAGTAAGCAAATTACAACTATTAACATCATGGGAGGCCAACATATTTGAACTAGTAGTAGATAGTAATGCCCTAATTGAGCTCCACATCACATTCAGCAATATGCGGTCCAAATTTACATTCCATCTAACAATCATTTAGTATTTGTCTAAAACTCTAATAAAGTTGAGCTTTACAGAAAAGCTTTCACCGCCAATGGTTTCACTAACATTAATTTTCTTAAGTTATATAATTGTGGAGGTTGCCAATCATTTATGTGATTTTTGTTGAACAAAAAGCTTGATTAATTAACATATAGGGATTAAAGTTTGTTGGATGCGAGCATTCGACAAAACTACAAAATTTTGAGACCTGGCCTCATGACACAAGGCAAGTTACTAAGATGTGAACAACAAGGATAAACAATTTAACATAATTTATTAGAATGTGAAATCAACTTTATCAATGTGTTTTTTTTGTTAAAGTAACTTGATCCACATTCATACATGTAACATATCTATGTTATATAAAAAACACACTCAAATTTGGTCAATAATTTTTGTGATGACTTTTTTGCGCCAAAGGATACAATTAAAAAATAAAACCGCTAAATATAAAAAACTAAATAAAAATATTATATATCTTATCCAAAATTTTTTTAAAAAAATCACAAATTAAATAACTAAATAATATACAAAAAATAAAAAATGAAATATGTAACAAATTAATAACTTCTACGTCAAAAACAACTACACAAAAAGCTATGTTATATGACAAACTTTTATATGCAACAGGCCACACCAAATTTTACGGTGTGGCAAGGATAAAATTGTAAAATACCCTCTTAAAACTGTAAAAGGATCAAACCCTAACTCTCTCTCGTTTCCCCTTCTCTCACTCTTTCTCTAACTCACGTAGCTATTTCCTCACTCCTTCCTCTCTCTCGAACCTTCCATGAAACCTTCAACAACACTTCAATTTTAGAGAGACAAAACTCGAGTTTTCAGAGAAGAGACATGAAGTGGAGGTCGTACTTTCGAAGAGGTGCAAAATGACGGTTGCTCATCGGAACTGTCGCTTTCATCTCCTAAACTGCGTTTTACGACCTTTTCGGCGTTTTCAACGTTTTCGATTTACGACGTCGTCTAAGGAGAATTGGGGATTTTGATGGGAGAAGTGAAGAAAAATTGATGAGATTGATGAATGTTGAAGCCTTGAAGACGAAGCTTGGAGAAGAAGGCAGTAAAGAGGTGATTGAACTACTTTCCTGTAATTCGTAAAATCGTAAAAGTAGATCTTATAATTCAGAAAAATAATTGTGATATTTTATAAAACTAGTTCATATATTTCATAAGTAAGTTCATATAATTTGTAAAAAGTAGATCTTATAATTCAGAAAAATAATTCTGATAATTCATAAAATTAAAGTAGTTCATATAATTCAAAAAAGTAATTGTGATATTTCATAAAAGTAGTTCATATATTTCATAAAAATATCTCATATATTTCAGAAAAGTAGTTCATATAATTGTAAAGTATTTCTATAATTTCAGAAAAATAACTGTGATATTTTATAAAAGTAGTTCATATAATTATAAAAGTAATTCTTATAATTAGTAAAAGTAGTTCTTATAATTTTGTAAAGTAATTGTGATATTTTCATTCGAGTAGTTCATATTTAAAAAGTAGTTCATATATATCCAGAAGAGTAGTTCTTATAATTCAGAAATGTAATTGTGATATTTCGTAAAATAGTTTTTATATATATTTAACAACAGTAGTTCATATAACTCAAAAAATTAGTTCATTTAATTCATAAAAGTAGTTCTTCTAATTCTAAAAGTAATTGTTGCTGCATTGAATCTTCAATGTGTTCGATTTCCATTGGTTTCTTTGAAGAATTTGCTGATTCTTCTTTTTTTATTTGATTTTTTTTCATTTTTTTAAATTTTATTGCACACATTGCTGGATAGATAAAGGCTAGGCAGATGTCAGTAGAGAGAAGCAGAGATGGAGAAGGAGAGACAAGCGGCATATTGCAGAAGGAGAGAGAAAATAATGGGTTGTTTGTTACTGTGTTTATTAGAGATAATTATTAGGTTTTGGTGTGGCCTCTTTTTGTGGCCATTTGTAGTTGTACTATTTAGTTTTTTAAAGTGTACGGATCGCCAACCACACATAATAGTTGGTGTGGCTGGTTGCACAGAAAAGTTGCCGATGTTATATTTTAGAGTAAAACCCAAGTTTGGTTAATAACTTTTGTGGCGGACCTTTTTGCCCTCAACAAATTCTAAATTTATTAACAAATTAAAAAGATAAATATGAAATTTTAATACATTAAGAAAATATGTTACATTAAGATATTGGTATATCTCAATTACACCTAATATCTTCAAGATAGTATATTGTACTTAACAAAATAAAACACCGATAAATATAAAAACATCATTATATTCCTAGGATAGTTT
The DNA here is from genome assembly GCA_008642245.1 of Bassia scoparia. Classification (NCBI taxonomy): domain Eukaryota; kingdom Viridiplantae; phylum Streptophyta; class Magnoliopsida; order Caryophyllales; family Amaranthaceae; genus Bassia; species Bassia scoparia. Next base: position 23,945 of record SNQN01006633.1, on the reverse strand, counting down.
AAAATATTATAGATCAATAATAACCCATAATATCTATAACAACTCAACAATAACAAAACAAAAATAACTTCGTATATTTATCCAAGGAATTTAAAAACAATTAAAATTATTATAAACAACTAAAAATCTAAAATAACTAAAAAAGTCAATTCTAAATGCACAACAATTTAACAATAAATAAAAATCTTATATAAATAATAATAGCAATAAATAAAATAAAAATGTCTAATCTAACAAAACCAAAACAATAGTAAAAAAATATACTTTCTTAATAAATAATATATAACGACATGTTACTCGTATATAAATTAAATTTTTTTTATTCATTAAAATTATAAATTACAATTGTTTCCATTCATCAAAATTGAATTCATTAGTTTAGTGTTAATTCTTTCAATTCARTAGTTTATCGATTATGRATTTGTGCATATTTTTATTACAATTTAAATTGTCTTAAAACCCTATGCAYGCATACGCGTGCATTTCTTACCTTGTATAGTTATAAAATAATGTGAATCATACCATCATATGATCTATGTCATAACCCTATATAATAATCAATTGGTTATCTGATATATATGTCGAATTGTTTCATCATTAACTAATGCTCAAACGACCACCCACATATAAGACTTTGCAATCTCTCATTTATTTTAATTTTGTTTATCAAATATATAATTTTAAAACCCCAACTTTGTCACTAATTAACTAAGTTTATTTTGTGCCTTTGAGAAATTTAAGACTAATTATGTGTTGGAATAATTAGAGATAGACCATATAATATAAGTTTACAGAATATTGAACTCCAAGTATAGCCTAGAATATAGCAAAATGAATTCMAAGGCAAGCTGGYTTTATATGGGTTTAGTTAAGATGGAACTTTCACCCGGTTCGTGCGGGTGTTATTTGCGTTGAAGTCTTCTGTTATATAATCTCWAGCAATACTTATCTTCGTGTCTTAGCGTGCAATGGTAGATGATTGACCCACTAAGCCACGTCATGATTCCCTATTAATTTTCTCATTCTATATATAAACAATGCCCCTTTTTTTCTCACCCACTTTATTTTCCCACAATAACCTTTAAAAAGTTCATTCTCATAAAAATGGAGGGCCTTATTCCTTACCTCTACAAAGCTATTGTTCAACACAAAGGTGGCCATCCCCACGGTGCAACGGAGTCATGGCTTTACGGCTCGTTGTCGTCTCCCTCGGCCTCGTACATGAGGCTTCCTAGTGGGGAATCGGGTCGTTTTCAACCGGTTTCAGATGTCAACAGTGTTTCGTCGTCTTTAARATCGGGGTCTAACGGTCAAGTTGTAAGGTCAACCGAGACGAGATCGCCTAGTCAATGTTTGGGTTCTCGCCATGGGATTACTACGACTGTCCGCGATCCTCAAGCWATTTGGATGCATTAGAAATATATACGACTTCGTATATGACTATTGAATGGTGCACGACAAAGGTCGTCACCAATTCATTTTAATTATACATAGYGTCATGGTACATGTATATGAATTGCTTACAAATGGGATTATGGAAAAGCAAAAGATGCAGCCTTGATACCCATTTTAATGTGTTTTTCTTGAGTGTGATTTAAGGTTTTTACAAAGATATCATGTTAAACATAGGATTTATTATTATTATTATTATTATTATTATATTATTATTATTATTATATTATTATTATTATTATTTTATTTTATATTATTATTATTATTATTATTATTATATATTATTATATATTAATTATTAATTATATTATTATTTATTATTATTATTATTATTATTATTATATTATATTATTGTATTTTATTATTTATTTATTATTAATTATTATATTATTATTATTATATTAATTATTATATTATTATTATTATTACTTATATTATTATTATTATTATTATTATTATTTTATTATATTATTATTATTATATATTATTATTATTATTATTATTAATATATTATTAATTATTAATTATTATATTATTATTATTATTATTATTTATTTTATATTATTATTATATTATTATTATTATTATTATTATTATTATTATTTTATTAATTTATTATTTTTTATAATTATTATTATTATTTATATTTATAATATTATATTAACTTAACAATATAAGTGTGGTGTATACTCACGGTCACAAGTGGCTTGATGTATTTAATCCGGTGCAATATTATTAATATTATTTAATTTATGAATGAATGTTGTCATCTTTTGGTCGAATTGTTAATTATACTGATGATAACAAAAATATTGGTTTTAAGTTCAATTAATATGAAGTGTTTTAATCATAATTATTTTATTCTTACATTGCTGTATTTAGTTGGTAATCAACTAATAATATATAGTTTATTAGATCTTTATCATTGTGATGTGGGAACTCAATGCATGAAAGCCTACTTTATGATTCTAGAGGTTGCAATATATGAACTGTCATTCAGAAACTAAAAAAGATATTAAGAATTAGGTATAACTAATGTTTTAATAATTGCCCATGATATATGTATAAACAAACATTCTTTCCCCTAGTCTTCTTTACTTCAATTGTAAGATAAAGCTCCATATGATCATCGAGTACGGATTTTGGTTAGATAACACTCAGATTTTATTCGATACGATTTGTTTGGACCTGTTTACAGCTATTTTCCAGTATCATTAATTATATATGTTGAACTTCTAGATCTAGATTTTATCTTTAGCTTATAAATAGCAGGGTATTAGGCTAATATTATAATCAAAACTTGGACAAATTAATGGGGGTTGTATAATTGTTGAGGTTGAATACATTTAATACATATATTATTTTGAGGGGAGAAATAAAAGATTTCTAATAACATTGCCTCTTTTATTTTTATTTTGCTATTGTACTAATTTTTGAGGGTGTGTTTCTTGCATCTTAATCGTATTTGTTGTGTTTTTTTTCTAACAAGCAGCAGACGGGGTTTATTGTATGTCATGGAGGATTTCAGGACTAATACAAAATAAATATTTGATGGGAAAACGAATTTTTTCGTTATGGCAACAGTCTGTAAGGATATTTTATTCATCAAGGTTTTGCTCAACACTTTGGAAACAAGAAACAATTCGATGGAGAAAGGACTAAGTGGGAGGATATGCACTTCGCGCTACAGAGTACGATTCGGTTGACCTTTGCGCCGAAATCAAGTACAACGTGTTGGATTGACAAAATTCAAAAGATTTGTGGGCAAGTTACGAAGATGTATGCGTCCAAGGTCTTTGGTAACAAGTTGCTCTTGAAGAAGTATCTTTATGCGCTCTAGAGATGGAAGCATGGTGCATCACAGAAGATCATTCTAAATAAGTTTTAATGGTTGATCACCCATAAGCAAAGTTTAGATGCTAAAGATGAAGAAGGAGACAAAGCATAATATTTGATGGCATCTCTTCCTATAAGTATAACTCGGTGATAACAAGTTACTTGTAAGAAGACTACTACTGCTTTGGACATACCATCGGTGGCCCTAATCGAGGTGGAAATTCAATGATGCAAGGAGATCGCTCCAACCATGCTGGGGGTTGGTAATGGAGGAAGCAAAAGAGAAAGGCAAGAAGGTACGGCGCCAAAAATCAAGTGTTGGTACTGTGAGGAGGAGGGACAACATCAAACAAAGTGTTCCAAATACCAAGACGACTTGGAGCATTGAAGAACGTTAGCAGAGAGTTGCTAGTAATTGCCATTGATGATGAAAGAAGATTTGTCTCATATGATGGAGGAATCAAGGGGTCCAAAAGGAAGAATGGATGGATCTTATTATCGAGGTGTTCCCTACACATGTGTTTTAAGAGGAGTGTTTAAGTCTTATGTATGGTTGAAGGGAAATTATTACTTTGCCTTAAAAGGAGAGGAGGCCGAAGGTTGAGGGAGGTCGGTGTTGTGGATTGAAGCTCAAACGACCAAAGTCGCCGACTTTATCTGAGTTAGACCTGTCACATGTGAGAAAAAATAATCTCATGGGAGATTAGATAAGATTGTTTATGCCGTTCATATGCGCAGTGGACTCTTATGATTACCAGTGAGGAATGGGTGATATGGTTGGTAGAAGAAAACAAGACAAAATCTTTTTGTGTTGGAGGATGAAAGTGTTATCTTATCGGGAGCTTTGGCTCGAACAACAACTCTGAGCATTGAGGGAGGATTGTTAGATAACAACTCTAATTTTGTTCGATATGATTTTGTTTGGACTAGCCTCAGTCAATATTCCTAGATATGTTATTTAGTTTCTAAATAAGAGATTGTAAATTAAGGAATAGATAGATTATTAGATTAGGATTTATCCTAGTACTTTACTTGGAAGACAAGTAATAGTTTTTTTTTACGTATGGTAAACTTCCTAACTATAATTTTTGGCTGTGGGCAAGCAAACATATCGTTCGGAGATTGTGGATTCTAATTCAGATTTATTTACGCTTATAAATAAGGTTTCAGGCTAAATATTTTAAACAAGACTTGAGAACAAATTATTTGAGGGGTGTAATATACTGTGAGGTTGAATACAATTAATACAATATATTGAGGGGAGGAAATTAAATCCTCATAAACACTTGTCCTTTAATTTGTATCGCATGTTTCTATTTTGTGAGGTTGTGTTCTTGAATCTTTCGTGATTTGCTGTGTTTTTTTTCCTAAGATGTTCATATTAACATAATTAAAGTTTACATGATAGCATTGGATTCATTAATCATTATGAAAGCAATTATGTTGATGGTGTAAGTCGACAAGTGAACTGGCCTAATCATCTATAACTAKTACATGAAAGGGMTATAGCGACRCATGATATTTAGTTTTTGTGGCGCAAAAAATTGATGCTACACCCTATACCGACWCTTCCAAATATGTCGCTTAAGTAGGTGCTTCTAGCTTAGGTCCTTTGGCGGCGCAATTGTGAAGCAAGTGTCGATACAATACAAAAAAAAGCATCGCTAGTTTGACGCGCTTTTTAATATRTTGTAGAGGCACTAAAAAAGCATAGCGAGTATCGATTGTGACGTACTTWTTTTATCCTATATCAGCGCATTTAAGCRTCGCCTTAGATTTTAGCTAGAAAGCACTTTTCTCCAGTTTGTAAATGCGCTATTTAGTACTTCCATWGTTATAAGGAAGCACTTTTCTTCAATTTGTAATGCGCTTTTCAAATCGCATAAGATAAAGTTGACGCACTTTTCTTCAAAKTGTAAATGCRCTTTTAAGCATTGCAAAAGGTAAAGTTGATGCACTTTTTTATTGGATTTTCAAGCGTTGCARAAGGTATAGCTCTTTTAATGCCAATGYCATAAGGCAATAAAAACTACATTAAAAATRTGTAAATACTAGAATAAAAATTAAAAGAACTACTTATTTAATAATACAAATTTTACAATGAAAGCTAATAATATATATAGAAAWACTCTCAAATGTTTGTAGTTGTGTAAGGAGCATTGAAATCCTTATCTAACAAATCACCATTAAAATCAATACATGAAGTGTTATTCCATCGCTCAAATGTCTAAATCAGTCTTCCTACTAAAAAAAATACCATATGCCAAAATAGTTACAAGCATGAAAAGTTATTTCCTACTTTAAAAAAATATACCCAAATCAATCTTTCTCTTGTAGCTCCAAGTAGCCCATTCATAACCTGCAAATTGTTATACAAATAGTGATAAGCATTTAACTCTTTTTTTAAAAAGGAAAAAGGAAAGAATTAATTAAATATTAACAAGTACAAATGTGAACTATAAAGAGCACAGAGTTTCCGCGCAACAAATAAAGCATCCACATCAGTGGGAAATAATAAAAACACAAGGGCCAAAGTAAGAAAGAAAACTAGCTTATGAATCAACCATCAACTAAATATAGCCAACCTCACAAATCGAGTCCACCTAATACATGAGAGTAACCCAGCACATGATCCCATATCAACAGGAAGGGAAAGAACAGGGCAGCAAGCTCAAAAGAACAAGGGGACAAGCAACATAATGGTCTGAAAAATACGGTAACAAAGTTAAAGGGGAGGCAGTTTTTTTTTTTTTTTCAAGTAGTAAAAAAAGTACATAATAACATGAAACAAGCAAACTCTTCATTACATAACAAGAATAGAACACACAGTAAGCATTACAGACAGAAACCACGAATAAAAGCCTCAAATCTGCCCAACCAAACACCCCTCTAAATTGCCAAGCAATCTCTATGCAAAACGCACAACCAAAAACAACCACAAAATGCCCTCTTAAAACTGTCCATTTTAGCCCTAATCGCGAGCGAAGCACTTCAAATCCTCTAATAGTGTCCTAAACTACAGAAAATAGCCCGCTCAAGCGAGAAAGCCAAACACCTGCAAATTTTGACCCTCGAAACCCTACCTAAACGCCTCTGGATGTATTGATGTCGCTGTGGTAACGCTCCAAGAAAATGTTGGGAAATGAATGTTAGGAAGTTGCGGCAAGAAGGATCTGAGATGAGTGATTGAGTGATTTGATTGTTTGAGGTGTGCTTCTATTCTAATGTCAAATAAGGGAATTGTCTCAGAATTCAGCAATACTACTTCTTCGCTATCACTAACAGCGAAAATGTAAAACAACTTGTATTGGTAATAGCGAACTACTCTGATATAAAAAAAACACAACACCGAACGTTAGACCAACGTATATTGGGATTTTTTTTACAGATCAAAGCACAATGGGAAATACGAAATTTTAGCAATATTTAGGGAAAAATTTCTCATTAGTCTCCTTCATATTAAAGAGAGCTGAAGGTAGCTAGTAAAGTAAAACATGTACTGACCTTTAATTTTCTAAACTATGAGGAGTAAGGACTATTTGTCATAGGTTGACTAACACTCCATTACCATCATGATATAAAACAAAAGAAAAGTTAGCATAATCTAACATCATATAAACATGGAAAACATAAAAAACAATCTAAATACTTATCCTGGAGATTTTACTTCATTCAAGAGTACAGAGAGTCTAAACATGTTGCTACAATCTATGTATAAGCTCATACTCGTTGCTGGTGATGTTACACTCACATTCATACACACTCACTCAATCTAAGTTATTGTTGTTGTTTGCTATCACACATAAGGGCATTGTATACTAGGTTGTGGTTCTAAGTGTGTCTCTTCCAATAGCCTCTTGGCTAAACTTAGCAATCTACTTACTCTAAGTGCTGTTTGATAGACTTTGGTGCTCAACCATACTCCTCGCATAGATTATTTGCAGCATATAAGATACTAGGAGGGAGAAGTTGGTCAAATATGATTTTTACCATGGATATTTATTGCTGATCAAATTTTGATTATTGCAGTTCAAATCTGTTTTAACCATGTATCTCTGATTTTTTTATTGCAGGTCAAATATGTTTTACCATGTAAATCTGATTTTTTTACCATGTATAAGCTATTGAGAAGTGAACTAAGATTTGAAAAGAGTGCTCAATAGAGTGCGATGCTGCTTGATAAACTCAGAGAGTTAATGACTGTAACTTGAACAATGTTTTTTTTGGATCATCCTTACCAGCTTGTACTAATAGCTTCTAGGATGATTTAACTTCTAGTACTATTGTATTGCAAACTCTACTGTCCTTCCTTAATTAATTTATTTCAAGTTTAACTTAAAAGGAAAGCCACAACTACAGATCAGCACATGATCCCAAGCAGATTAGTAGGAATAAGCAAAATAGAGTGCAGCCAAAAACATATACTAATAACGGTAATATGAAGCAAGCATTACATAATACAAAGAAACCCTTTTCTAAAAAAGTAAAATAGCCTATAAATAGCAGCACAAAAGATCAAATAAACCAAGCAACAAAAATATAGGCAAAAAATTTACCTGGTTACGAGTGATGCTATCAGAATCTTTCTCCAATTCGAATCAGATCATAGACTTAGAAGTAAACGAATCAGAATCAGATTCCTCAAAAAAGAAATGTCATGATCTTGCAACTTCCTTTTGATAAGTGATAGTGTTCCTTGCTTTTTAAAAAATTTTTCAACCTTTGTACCTGAACCTTTAGTCGTAAAATAATGTATAACTGCAGCTTCATTATCAATGACATGTTTAGACCATTGCAAATCAGGTAACATGGATCTCGAACATCTGACCGGCTTAAGCCTAATCCTAAGCCACGACACGACCATATTGATCTTTTCCCAACACTTTCGAAACGGGATCCTCTCAAGTTACCTCTTCGTCCCCTTGTTCAGCTACAACATTTTAATCTGATTCTGCAAAGAATTAACATTTAGATAATAAGCTTATCAAAGGTAGACTATTGAAATGAAGAAAAATTAAAAATGTAAGGTAATACAAACCAATATATTGTTCACTTCCATGTTTTTGGCATCTCAGTAAGACTTAAGTTAAGTTGGATCTTATTTCTTTTCTTCTGAGAGAAATAACACACAAAAATCATTACATAAAAGATAAAGATATTTAAATATATTACAGCTTCAAAAATATGCCATTCGTTCAATGTTAAAAAAATTACCATCTCTTCACGAACACGAGCATGCTCTTGTACCCGTTTATGAATTGGCTTCACTTTAGCCTTTGCATGTGATTCTTTACTAGATTGTTCTTTTCTCTATGATTACAGAATCAATTGAATATAAATTAGTTTATTATGTCATTTTCTCATAAATGAACATATAGTTGATTCAGATAAACAAAAAAGGACTCATATATAATAGTCAATGAGAACAAATGAGATTTAGACATTTTGCATGTTGAACTCTCTAAAGAAATTAAATTAATCATATGGTAGAAATTTGAACGAGAAAAGCTTGAGAAGAAAAGTTTCTAGCAGCTTGAGTAATTCAGTACAAAATGACAAAAGCTTTACAATTTCGTTGAAACTTGCTCATAACCTTGATTTCTATATTATTTAGTTAATTTTATGTCTTGTGTAACAGTAGGAGCTAGATAAAATACATACATGTCCTTCATCAGACCTCCAAAAATTGACCAAGTTAACCCATTGATCATAATCAACATCAGGTTCCGAACAGTTATCGTAGAGAGTGTTGACATTTGTAGCATCATCATAGCCTTTTGCGTTTTTTTAAAAAGCATATGTAATCTCTCCACTTATGTCCAATTGACTTCAGTATCCATTTCTCAAGTGATTTTGGGTAAAGCAATCTTCTCTAAAAACATAAAAGACARAAAATGATTAAAAATCCAAGATATGTATGTTTCTTTCAATTTATGATTTTCTAAGAAATTAAATGAACATATATTACCTAAACCTCTTGTAATATAAGTTTCTAGTTATTTTTGTTACATCCTTTCTTTAGAAGATCCCATCTTGTATAAGTAAGGGAACATAGTGACCCGTTTCTAGCAATCGTTCCACAAAAAAGGCCTAGAACCCCTCCTTCAACTCCAATTGGTTGATTCTCTTTGTTAACCTCAACCACAATTCGTTGCCCTTYTGGTAAATTCCAAACATATGCCAAAATAGTTTTTCCACGCCTTCTAATTCCATTTGTGTTTGTTTCATTACAACATCCACACTATATTCAATCAAGTTAAAAAATCAAAATGAAACATAAGTGCACATAATTAAATTCATATCACCTTCAA
>SNQN01006633.1:0-11816 GCA_008642245.1 Bassia scoparia | reverse complement strand
TAGTGTATTCGTATATTTGCCCATCCGTTCTAAGGCTAGAACCGACTGCTTGTGGATTTTGATTGTGATCATGCTAATGAAGGAGATTGATCATTTGCTCCTGCTTGTTCACTCTCTGTGTCTCTCTTGATACGTGTTGTACCTTGTTCAATGAAGAATTTGCTTCATTCCTTTGTTGCTTTGTTCGAGTAGTTTCTTGACTTTGTGTGAAGAAGTATTTGTTGACATATCATGGCGTTCACAGTTTTGTTGCCCACGATTCTGCTGAAGTGTATTGGTATCATATCGCAATCTCTTCTTTTTATCAAACCCTATCCTGAAAAAATTGAAACTTGAATATAACTCATCAACATATAATAACATATACAAATATTCCTAAAACAAGTATAATGGAGATAATATAATATGATATTTATATATAATATAATAAGTTGTTAAACAAATCCAAGGAACAAAAGTAGAAATACATTCCTTTGCTTATAGAAGAGAAGAGAGAGGAGGAGAGGGAGGGGGAGAGATGTTTTGTGAGTAGTCTTCATGCCTAGGTAATTAGGAACCTTAATCTAGTGCAACCAAAGTCATGATTATACTTACATGCTCAATCCATGATGAGTTTCCCCGTTGTTGTGATTTCCTAAGCTTTCAAGTGCAAGTCCAACAAGGGATTAGGATATTGGTTTGATTAGTTAGTGAAGGAGTGTTCATCCCAAGTTCACCAAGGGATCAATTGGGTAATGGGTTTGAATAGCTAATCTCATATATTTTGACATGAACAAGAGAGGGTGAGGAAGGGATTCCCATTCAAGCTTGTTTTTGGTTGATTGAAGGATTCAGGAAATGAATTCAAYTGAATTTCTAGATCAGGATTGTCATGATCATTGTTTTGGGTTGAGCCATCCATTAAATTGGCATTGGTTGTGCAAAAGTAGGGAACCTAGTGATCCTAGATGTTTAGTCTATTAGTTTTCAAAGCTTTTAGTACAACTTCTTAGTAGTTCTTAGTTCAAATCACTTTCAAGTTCTAGTATTCACCACAAAGTCTTGAGTCTCAAGTGTACAACACTTCCTTGTGGATCGACCGTTTGCTTTCCACTACACTAGTGTAGTGAATAGTTTAGGTTTACAAATTTTATTTGCACGTCCCTCCTCCGTGGTTTACTTCCAACGGCCCAAGGGGGAGCGTGTCAGCAATGCTTCCCCAAAGGCTTTCCCACTTTAGTAAACATGGTAAACTCTTCTAAAGTAGTAGAAGTTTCAACCTCAAAAGTGTCATTGGTATTCCTTGAAAACTCTTTATATACTGAGTCGAAACCATCAAGGTATCACGAACAAAAATTAATACATTCTAAAGCTGCTATAACTTCGCTAATGGAAGCCTCTAGATGAGCTTTATTATAGACATGATCCTTTAATGAGCCAAGGTACGTCTCGATGTAATACATCCATATAAATAACACTGGACCCGCAAGCTTTACTTGGGTAGCTAGATGAACAACAAAATGTGCCATTATTGTGAAAAAACAAGGTGGAAATATCATCTCTAAGTGACACATTATTATAGGAATTTGAGACTCATGACGTTTAAYCTCCTCGACATCTATAGTCCTGCGGCAAATATCTCTAAAGTAACTAGATAAATCAAACAAAACTGCCAAAACTTCCTTTGAAAGAAGCCCACGTAATGCAACATGAAGAATTTGTTGCATCAAGATATGRCAATCATGACTTTTAAGACCAAGCAATTTGGTTTGTTGCAAATTAACACATCTTGATATATTAGAAGAGTATCCATTAGGGACTTTGATKTCTAGTAAAGTTTTGCAAAATCTATTTTCATCTTTTCACATCGTGTAAGGGGATAGGGGCAACTCGTATATTTTGATTCCGTTTTTTGAAGTTATCTCCATTTGGGTGAAGTTCCTCCCTTTTACCCATTTCTTGTAAATCAAAAGTGAGCTTTTGAATTTTCCTTAGTCTTCCCATCAAAATTCAGTAGAGTGCCAACCACTATTATCCACACACATTTTTTTTTCAATGTGCATAACTTCTAGGTTGTTTCTAATTAAGGAGATTCCCGATATTTGAAAAGACCAGAAAATGCTCTCATTCTTCCATGTCCCCGACCATGCAGTCTTGAATTGATCTAATTTGTGGTAACTCTTCAACTCCACTCAAGATTCTAGTGCTCCCTCAATTCTTCTCACCATTTAAGGCACTTTTGTTGAAACGAAATGGATGGTTTTCATCTAAAAGACGATGATTGCCCATAAAACAATACTTGTGACCTATTGAGCCATGTAGATTCAGTTTGAAAACCACAAGGGCATGCTTTCTTTTCATATACATTCCATCCTGAGAGCATTCACTATAAGGGAAGTCACTTATGTCCATAACAACCCAACACGCATATGAAATTCATTCTTAGATGCATTCATATGTCTGATTCCAACATTCAAGCTCAATGATTCTTCAATTAAGGGTTGTAAATACACATTAATTTATTCGAAAAGCTATTGGTCCAGAATCAAAGTAGAAAGAATAAGTGAGGATTGTTTAAACACAACCATGGTCTAAATTGTATGCCACCAAAACTACAAGACAACAACTATGTGTAGAGCTCATTCATCCCAAAAGGATTTAAATCCATTCACTGCAAGTCCAAGCCTAACATTACGATTCTCATTACCAAATCTAGATACCTAGTTCAAAGCTAGTGTCAAAGCTTCAGAATCAGCAGGATAGGTAAAAATTTTTCTCGTTTTCCATGTCCCTCATCATGCCACCTCATCAAAGAAGCGATGCTTAGCCATAAAGAATCTCTTTAGTCTAGGTTTCATGAAATAGCGTACTACTTTGCAGGGACCCTTCTTCCTTCTCCCACTTAGATAGTTTGCTCGCTCTCTCTTTCCACCTTGAAGCACCGCATATTGAGCATGTGTCATCATTAACCTTTCTTCCAAAACAATTGACAATGATTTGAACATGCATGAATTGACATAACCAAGTACATCTTCCTTAATTACCTTATTGGCTCTCCAAAAGACTTTGGCAAATTCCCACCATCTGGAATTGCACGTTGTAAATCTATAATAAATCATAACGGCTTATTAGTCCATTTATAAGGCTCTTTACATGAAAGAGGAAGCACTAACAAGAGAGACTTTGTCAACTCACACCCAGGCCATAATTTTTGCTAGCATCTTTGAGTAAACTATAGATGCTTTGAGCTTCTTTAGATCCTCAAAATTTCCCCAAAATTTAGATCCTCACCTCTATCACCAATATACGTCCTGTATACTAATTGGACGCATATCTTAACCTCCCGTTATTGTTTCATTTTCTTTCATAGGATCTATGAAATTTGAATAATAGGGAACCTGATCTACACATTCCTTCAACCGTGAGAAATACCATGTTGAGTAGTTACGCATCATTCCATAATGAAGCAAATGGTAGTTGACATCATCAAAGCTTAAAATCTTGGTTATTTGCACAACTATCACACAAGGCATCTAAGTCTACCATCAAGTGATAAAGCACTCTTAGCAAAACTCATGAAGCCATCAACACCTATTTAGTTCTCGTGACCTCACTAGGAATCTGGAAATGCTCTTACTTTTTCTCAAATCCATGGCCAATAAAAATGGAAAATAACATGGTAAAAAAATCATAAAGAAATGCAACAAGTAGAATCACATTGCAGAAGCATAATAAACGAACTTAACTAACAATGAATAGAAAAGCATTATATTCCCGAAATAAACTAAGATCATTCATCCTTATTTAGTTAACATACGTTGCATACATGTAGAGAAAATAGAAAGTCAATAAGATTAATCAAATAATATAGGGAAACAATCTTTTTATTATTTTAAGTAATCACTTTAAATATAGAGCAAAACAAGAGGTCATAATTGTTTATTATTATCACCCTAACTCATATAGGAGACAAAACAAAGGTCGGACCTGTTACTGAGGCTGAACAACAACAAGGAAAAGGAACACACAACAACTTGTTAAAGACTGCCTTGGAATGTGAGAAGGAATTTGTAACAAGCGGAAGGCCTAAGCAGCAGCAAACAATAGTTAAACACCCGCAACAGCAAGTTTTAGGACTTGCATCAGTTTCTTGCTTGCGAAATAATTTTAAATACCTTCCCACAATATATAAGGCCATAAAAGCACGATATATATTTTTGTAAAAAAATAAGACAATGAAACAGATGCATGTGTTGATAATATGACATTTCCTTAACCCTTCAATTATCTATCTACCCTTCTATTATTAAATATCCTTAATTGAATGTGTAAATATTGTTTAATAATAAATCTAATAATATGTTCCTTTGATCTTAATAAATACCTAGCTACATTCACAAATATCACAAATGAGCTTTTTAAGCGTTGAAAAAGCTTATAAATCGTTTTCATAGCGCCTTTATATGGGGCGCTTGGAAAGAATTTAAAGCATTTCTCATAAAGCGCTTTAATTAAGCATACCGCTTTTTAAAGGAATAAAAGCGCTTTTAATAAGGCTTTAAATAGTATACTTTTGCGCCAAAATTTTGGCGGTTGTTTTCAAGTATTTTAAAAGCGTTTTCTTCTGAAGCGCTTTTAAATTAGTAGTTTGAAATAAAAAATTTACATTTTGACGGATATTTATTTTTATTAAAAAACCTATAAATGTACTGATTATAAGAACCTATACTCTAATATGATTCAATCTGCATTAAAAATCTGATAATAAGAAATACTTACTTTATTAATATTACCAAAAACCATACATTGAATTCAAATTTCTGATATATTCAATCGATACAAAAAAAAATTAACCAAAAGCCACAATTTCAGAACATGAAAAAATCTGAGGCCCCAATTAAACTCTCACTTCTTCGATTTCGCGTTGCCCATAACTTGGAACATTGCAATAAAAAACTTCTTCAATTTCGCGTTCCCCATAACTTGGAACATTGCAATAAAAAACTTCTTCGATTTCGCATTCCCCATAACTTGGAACATTGCAATAAAAAACTTCTTCGATTTCGCGTTCCCCATAACTTGGAACATTGCAATAAAAAAACACTACAAAAAAAATATTCATAATTAGTATGTGACCAAAAATAAAATGACTAACAACTATGTATATACAAGGTGAATTACGTACATCTTCATGTATTTGGGTTTGTCTATGCTCGACAATCTCTTTCATGAATCTCATGACAAAATATGGGCCATTCTTACGATCAATGGGCAAATTCCGGGACTAACCATTTATGCACGTAAATGGGGACACCATTATAGTCAAACTTATCAACCAAAGCAAATATAACATCTCGATGCACTGGTATGACATTTTCATTTTCTAGCTGTACGGGCGCCGAGGTGTCATCGGGCCGGACTGGGTCCGGTCCCTCTGCTCCGGGGGGTACAATTAGTTGATGACTCGAATTTTGCTAAAATTGAATTCTTGCTTTTGCATAGTGTGAGTATGCATGGAGTTGTGTGTTTTTACTCGAAACGAGTTGAGGAAGTCGCYACCGCACTTCTTTTGAGAAGCTATGGAACCCGTTTTAAGCCTTGCCTATAATTACATAAAGCAAGGCGAAGGACTCCATGTCTGGTAGTGCACCAAAGGTCTAGATTAGGGGATATGGGTAAGGTTGAAATAGTGCACAGCGCCCCCACGCGTCTAGCGGCCTCTACTCGGTCATTGCGAGTCCATTGTAAAAAAGACAACAACAAGCAAATTTCCGTTTTAACCCTAGGCATGCAAATTACTATGTGGGTTTCTTAACATAAATAGATGCACATATGACTAATTTGTTGTTGTAACATGTGTTGTTTAGATCCGTATTAAAGGTTCGTGCCTAAAAGCCAATTTGCCCAAGAATTAGTCTTATTAGGAGTGAGAACATGCAATTTGTCGGTCTTTTTTAAGACATAATAGTTGTGTGATTTGCAAGCATGCAGGCATTCTACAAGAATTAAAGGTTGTGCCTAATATTGATTTTAATTCATGCCGAATAGTTGTTAATCAATATTACATGCAAAATTACATAGAAAGTCAAATTTCTAACAAGCATGCAAAAGGGTGTAAAGAAATTGAGACATTGGCCTCATACTAACTTTGTAACACGGTGCGAATGATTGAGAACGATGCTAGGGACCCTTGCGAACTTGTACGAACACGAAAAAAACCCAAATAGAAGTCAAAATGAACCAAGAACCCCAAATCGAAGCAAGAAGTCGAAATCAAGCTAAGATCTCAAATGAGTGCATGAATGGATGTGTGATTGAGCTTTGAAAAGTGTTTGAGAATGCTTTTAACTGTATTTTTGAATGTATGAATGTGTGTTTGGATGTGTTTAAAATGCAAAACAATATGTGTAAATGATTGAAGAATTTTGAGAGAGGTTTAGAGAGAGAAAGAGGAGAGAAAACGACAGAGAGAGGGTGTGTGAGGCGTGTGAATTCCTTTCAAATGAAGGCCGGGGTTCTTGTATTTATAGGAAAGGGTCGAAATTGAAATAAAATCGAGATAAAATCATATAAAAGATATACATGATTTTATATGAATGCAACTGATTTTATTGCGATTTTCAGGATATTTGGTTGATTTGCCTTGCCTCAAATAGTGAGATCGTAATGAAATAAAATTGAGATAAAATCATATAAAATATATGTGTGATTTTATATGATTACAACTGATTTTATTGCAATTTTCGGGATATTTGGCTGATTCGCGTTGCCTCGAATAATGAGATCATAATGAAATAAAATTAAGATAAAATCATATAAAATATCTGTGTGATTTTATATAATTGCAACTGATTTTATTGCGTTTGATTGCGATATTTTAACACAAAATCACACAAAATGACTAATTGATTGCGATATTTTATTTGATTGCGGGTATTTTAACACAAAATCACTAAATTAATTTAGGGAGATATTGCGTGTGGCGTCCCACGCTCGGGTGCGGCCCGAAATCTCCCGAAATGAGTCGTTCTTTAGGGGTGCGCGTTTTTGCTTCGACATTCATAACTAATTTCCACAACTCTTAAAAAATTATTGAAAAATTTACATAAAATTACCGTTTATAAAATAATGCGGAGTGTTTAAATTTCATGAAATTTTGGAATTGTTTTCATAATTTAATTAATTATCGTCAAAAATTAATTAAATTGTTGAAAATCCCAAAATTGCCTAAAAAAATGCCTTAGAAAAAATTCCGAAAAATTATAGAAAATGTTTAAAAATTAGTTAAAATTATTTTGAAACAAAAAAATTACTGCTAAGGTGCTTTTGTACAGAAACGTACCGATGTATGAAACTTTTCCTTTTGGGTCGTTAGGCCCTAGTTCTCTTCTCAATTCAGCTTGATTGTGTTCTGCAAGGGTGTCTTGTCATTCAGCCTCTGTAGGCTATGGACAAATGTAGGTACCTACAAAGCCAGCCTCACTTGGACTAAGTTGTGAAGACGAAAGTCTCATTATAACGAAAGCCAAAGTACGATTACGTGCAAACAAATGCAGTTAGTTTTACCTTGCACCAGCAGTTGCTGTCTCTGCTTGCTTGCTGCTTGCTTACTTGATGCATGTCTATTAGTCCTTGTGTTGATGTTGCTTTCTTTGCAACCTGCTTGCTTTCATATCTATTAGTGCTCTATGTTCCACTAGGATTTTGTTGTGCATCTTTCATATCTATTTGCCACGTCCTGACTTCATGAGGAACTTGTTCCATGGCTTGCATCTATCTTTTTAGCTTGCTTCTGCCATCGTGAGAGAGCATAACACTCTTTTATGGCCATTGTGGAAGACCACAACGCTCTTTTCATCATCGGTTTTGGGGTCCTATTTTATCTTTGTCATCGTAGAGAAGCACTAGATCTCTTTATGGATGGAGAGCACAAACTCTCTAGTCTTGTTCTGTCTTAAGTTATTCTGAGAGCGCCAACCTCTTAGATTTGAATTCCGTTTTAGTCGTTGTGAGAGAGGACAACCTCTTTAGCTTAAATTTCGTCCTAGCTCTTGTTAGAGATGAGGAGGGCTTGACTAGGATCGTTGAGAAAATACCTAAATCAAGTCCTATCAACTAATATTTTGTCAAAGCCAATACTACAATCTATTCTTATTATAGAAGTAGTAAAGGTCGAACCTCAAGGAGGAAACAAAAGGTGTTTAAGTCAAAACTTATCTTAAATTGGCAACCAAACCAAACTTTGAAATGGAAATTTTCTTTGAAAACGAAATAATTGAGAACTTGGAACAAGACTTTGGAAATCAAATTATAATAAATCACCAGGAAGATGCTAGTGATACCCATTTTTGTATGGAATTATGCCAATCAAAAGTGGCACTCCACTAATCAAAAGGGTTATGTGAAATCTTAGTTTGGCAAATGTGGTTAGAATCATTTCCCAAGTCATTGACCTTTAATTGTCAAGCTCAAGCAAATCCCCAAGTCCTCACTAGAATGTGAACAAGCATTAATCAAACCAAATGCCCAAGGTCAACCTCAAATCTTTTTGGGTTGGTAAATTTGACGAAAAAGGAAATAAACCCTAAGCTAGACCGTAGAAACCTCAAACACCTTGCCTTCCATGGCAACGACGCCAAATCTTTGATGAGGCATGGACTAGGGTCGTTGAGAAAATTACAAATCAATCCTAATCAAATAATATTTGTAAAAGCCATACTACAATTCTAATACTTAGTATAGAAGTAAGAAAAGGGCCGAACTGAAGTGAAGGGAAGTCAAGAGGTGTTAATCTAAATTCAACTCCTAAAATTACGAAGAAAAAAAAAACTTTGATATGAGAATTTTTGGAAAAACTTAAATAATTGTAGACTTGGAACAAGACTTTGGAAATCAATTTTATATATACTAAATCACCTATGAGATGCTAGTTGTACCCATCTATAGTACGAAATTATTGGCCAAATCAAAGTGTCATACTCTACTATCCAATCAAAAGGGTTATTGAAATTCATAGTTTGAAATGTGAGTTAGAATCATTTCCCAGTTCATTCCAACCCTTCTCAATTCACCTCAAACCTAAGTTCCCCTCAAAGTCCTCACTAGAATGAACAAGCATGGAACCAAACCAATGCCCAAGTCAATCCTCCACATGCCTGCACAGGGTTGATTTACGCGCACCTCTCACCCCACACACGGACCTATGGCTGGTGGCGAAATCAACAAACAAGGTATGAGAAATCAAAATTTAAGCAAATATGGTGATTGGAGAGGATTAATATCATCTTGGCATTGAAATGATTATAGATGGACTCCTAGCTACTCTAAGTTCGCTAACAACTCACAAAACATGCTTAGAAGTAGGAAATCATAAATCCAAAGGAAAACCATAAGGAAGAAGCCATTAAAGCTAGAAATTGAAACAACAAAAAGGGTGTTAAAGAAACTACTCAATACTACACCAAATCCAGCAAACACAACTACCAAAATCTACACAAACATAAGTAGAAGCAAGCTAACAACAAATGAACTCAAAAACTAAAGCATTCACAAAACCCACAAAACTTGCAAAAACGAAAATCAACCAAAACAAAGAGTAAACAACATTAAAACTGAAAATTAAGAACAGAAATGGAATTACCTTGAAATTCTAGGTGGAAAGCATATAAAGATTGCAAACTTTGATTATGAATTGAGAATGCTAGGGCAAAATCAAACTAGGACTTGGAGCTATCTCTCTCTCCTTTGTAATGGAAGATTGAAGAAGATAAAGTTGAAAAGAAAAAAAATCTGAAATTCTAATTCTAAAATTGCTACTAACTACTGAATCTCCTTGTTTCTCTCTCCTAAAATAATATATACAAAGCCCAAAATACAAGCTTCTCATAATTACAAGTTTACCAATACTAAATATAACATGTTCTAAAAACACCTCTAAGTCATGTCAGCATGGGTCAAAGTTAACGAGTGGGGGCTGCCACGTAGGCGTGTGCAGACACACGTGCGGACGCGCGGGCGAGCGAGGGAGGTGCGTGGAAGGGCGCGGACGAACCAGAACACGCGTGTACGCTCTAAAATCCTACTGGAATTTGCTACAGGCGCAGGCAAGTAGGCGCATGCGAATGCGCAGGCGGGCTAGGGAGGTGCGTTCGGACGTGCCGACGGGCCTGGGACGTGCGGACGCTCAGAAAACTTTCCGAAAAAATGGGGTGGCTGTGCAGGCGCGTGCCACCACACGTAGGCAGAGGTACGAACGCACCCCCCACACCCGGGTACAGGCGCAGACGGACAAGGAGAGGTGCGGATGTTCAAAAACCTCCCTGGAAGAATGGGGCACCCTATAGGCGCGTGCCATGCGCGCCCGGGCAACTCCTCGATGTGCGGGCAACACACTGGTTGAACTACTCAACTTTGAACGGCCATAACTTCGTGCTCAGTGATTGGATTGCAGCTTGTAATATACCATTTGAAAGCTCCCGAAGTCTACTTTCTAATGCAAAAATTCTCACCTTAAAATTCAAAGCAAACCATAAGATATGGCTTGAAGAAGTTATTCGAGCAAACGTTCAAGTGCCTTAAGGCTCAACTTAAGCAACCACAACCAAACCAACAAGTAGGAAAGCCTACAACCAACATGTGCACATCTAGGAAACTTGCAAATCACTCACAAAGGTTGCAATTGAGTGTATAAAGATAGAAGGGAAGAGAAAAATAGTGAAAAACCTATAAAAACCACTAAAAACCAACAAAGCTTTGCAAAACTAAACAAAGTGGAAATCTGAACAAAAGGTTAGTGAAATGATATCGAAAACACACATATTGGCCAAAATAAGGAAGAAATAAGTGCCTAAATGTGAHCATTTTTGGCACTTATCAACTCCCCCAACAAGTACCTTTGCATGCCCTCGAGCAAAGTAAAGCAAAGCAAAATAAAAAGAAAGAAGAAAACTATACACTAACTCATTTTCGTAGGAATCACGGTCACTTTTAGCAACTAGTGACAAGCCCTTTAAACCCTCAAATCGCTAAGAAGGATAGGGAAGGTCTCGTGAGGGTTTCCAAAGAGAAGACCCACAACTTCATAACTAAGAAGAAATCAAGGCCAAGGTTTTCAAAAACACAAGGAACACAACTGGAAAAAACACGAACAAAAAGAAAAAGAGAAATGAAAATAGAAAAACAAAAATGTGCCTTGGATTGGATTTCTTGGACTTTTGGGGACGCTAATAAGGAGAAATGATGTCCCCCCAACTAGAAATGAAACAAGAGTCAAACAGATATCACAAATTGTGTGCAACTTTCAAATCATGCAATAAATCAAGTCATTCTACTCTCTTCCTCTCTCCAAGCCGACCCTCCTTGGCTTCAAGTAGACCAAGCTTGGTGACAACACATAGCTCAAAGAAAGAGCTCAAAGAATAGCATAGAGAGATTTTAAACGTGAGGTTAAGCACATTGCACTAGACATCTAAAAGGAAAAATAATTGTGACTCCCTCCACCTTTTGTGACTCAACTCTCAAAGTCAGAGGACTTTCCGGGTTGTAATGTATTGGCTAAAGGTCTGGTGAGGATAGAGATATTTGGCTTGTGGTGGTATACCTAAACAAGTGAAGTCTACAAATATCAAACAAAACTTTGGGGATTGAGGTGCCCCAATTAACAACACTCACACACTTGGGAGGCAAGTTTATAGCACACTTGCTTTCTCCCACGCAAATCACTACAGTTGAATTATTTTTCCCAATGTGCATATTTTTTTATTTTTCTTTATTTTTTGTTTTTTTGTTTTTTTTTGTTTTTTTTGCAATGCACTTGGGAATACACTTTGCAATACTAT